>VMDO01032895.1:0-18509 GCA_007922755.1 Pedetes capensis
ATATATATATATATATATATATATATATATATATATTTATATATCAGGTCAGACTCATAGCAACCCTATTAGGGTTTTCAATGGCTGATTGCTTCAGGATTGCTTTGGGAGTAGATATATGTATATATAGAAGTGTGTGTGTATGTGTTTGTGTATATATACATATATATACACACATACATACACACATGTGCATACATATATAAACACATATATGTATATATACACACATATATAAAGTCCATATGTATAATTCACAGACCAAATTTTAAAGTATATATATATATACGTGTTGTTGTTGTTGCTAGTTGCTGTTGAGTCAGTATCCAACCCACCGTGACTCTACATACAACAGGCGACACACTTTGACAGTGCTTCTCTGCTATTCATAGGGTTTTCAACAGCTATTGTTTTTGGGGATCAGGTTGCCTTGTCCTTCCCCAAAGCCTACAGTACCTGATGTTCCCAGGTGGTCTCCCATCCAAGTATTAACCAGGCCTGACCTTGCTTAGCTTCCAAGATCTGATGGGATCAGATGCCAGAGGGCTATGGCTGCAGGCCATATATACATACATACACTCACTTATTGGTTCAAGGTGAAGGTGCCTCAAATGTGTGCCATAATGATGTATTACCATATAACATGGTAGAATGAAATTTATGATGACAAAACTACTTTGTAAACAAAGACGCTGATTAGTATTACAAGGTGCCAGGTATTTGATTAAAAGTATTTTATTGCAGAAATATGAATGTATGATTAAACTTTAATCAGACAGAAATGAGATATCTGGAGGTACCTCCATTCTTGATGGAATCTGTTGTACCTTATAGAGGCAATATGTGGAATTAGGGACTGAGTTTAATATTGCTTTCGCTCTTTCTATGTGTCAGCAGAACTTGAAAAGTAAATTTTAAAATTCAGTCTTTGTGGATGCAAATCAGCTTATAATCTCAAACTGTGTAAAATAAATGTATCTCAGAATTTTGGAAAAGGTATGACTTTAGTCATTGTAATAATAGATGAAGAGAAGAAAATGAACATGAAAACCTTGCCCAGATTCAGTTCAAGTGTGGCTATAACACTTGGGAAATTTCAGTTTCTATTTCCTCTCATTTAGCCTACTGAGTGACATAAGCGGATATTTCACTTCTTTCTCTTTCCTTGGAAAAAGAACAATACTTTGGACTTGTTATCCTCATATGTAAAGAAGACAGGAGATAGAGTCCCAAAAAGCCAAAAGGGTTATCTAAAGAAAAATATTAAATCTTCAAACAGAGTTCTTCTCTTCTTTCTGTCTTATCTTCTAAGACTTTGCTTCAACCTCCTCCACCTGTCCTCTCCTGCCAGGAAGATTACATTTGTGAGACCTCATTCCCTTGCCCTCAGGCTTCCAGCTGAGTTTGGACACTAGAGAATTTAGAAAGATGATATATTAATTCACACTAACTCATTCTCTAATCTCCCTCTCTGAAGGACATATCCCTCTCATAAAAACTAAGAGATTCACTCACTATCTTTCTTCTTCTAGGTTCTAGTTACCACATCGTTGCACTGACTTTTTGGGTCTGATGACAATAACATTTCCAGATACCTCCACAATTTCTTATGGTTTCCTTACATCTTCTGAAGAAATGCTCAATTAAACCCTCCTCATGATATCCTAACTAGACTGTATTGGCTATTTCCTACATCAACCTTAACTGTTAAAATCACTGCAAAAATATAATGGTCTTCTGAGAGACTCAAGGTGATAGAAAATTAAAGCATTTATGTTTTCTGTTGGAACATGAGTTATCTAGAAGTTTAATGTTACTGTTGTGAGTTTCTGATGAGACTAATTAATAGAAGTTTGAGTATTAAGAAACTTCACTGTGTGTGTGTGTTTCTATGTTTCCTTTGTTAAGAGCACAAGAGATACAATAGGGAAGTCTTTTAGATAATTGCCTGGAAGCTTATTCTTTTTAAATGTAGTTAGACATCTATGACATGAAGGCATCTGGTATTTGTTCTATAAACTCCCTTAGAAAAGATAAATATAGTCATCTATTCTTATATTAAGTATTTCTCTTTTGAGTTATTGATTTATTAACTCACCATTCTCTTTAAGTCTAAAGGAACTGAAATTATTTCTCTTAAATCTGTAACACTGCCATGCTCAACTATTGCTGGGCTAAGTTGTCATTTCTCATAATGATCATTTATGATTTTAGCAAGGAGTAAATCAACCAGGGTATTTAGGAAACCTCCCATTTGCTTGTCTTTTAAATTGTTTGCTTTAACATCTAACATATGAATGTTGGAAATATGTTGTCTGGTTTATAAAATGGAATCTTTTTGTGTTGCTTGATTAATTTGAATTCTTCCACCAATTATGTACCAGTGAAGTGCCAAGATGCAAAAGGCATATGCCTAGTGACTATGAATGTCTGACATACAAATATCAAGTCGAAATGGCATCTCTAAGAATCAGATTTTATTATTTATCTGTAAGGACACATTTGAGATTAAATGACTGTGTCAAGAAACGCATTTTCTGAGGAAACATGAATTATTTTAAAACATAAGCTTATTTATAGGTTCAGGGTGAAAGTGCCTCAAGTATATGCCATAATGGTGTATTACCACACAACATAGTAGAATGAAATTTATGATGAAAAAGCTTCTATATTAAAAGAAAAGATGCTGATTAGTCTTACAAGGTGCAAGTTTTGTGAACTTTTGATCATAAGTATTTTAACACAGAGAGGGGAATATGTGATTAAACTTTAATAAGAGTTGAGAAAGCTAGAGTTAGCTCCATTATTGGTAGAATCTGTTGTACACTATAAAGGCAATATGTATAATTAGAGACTAGTTTAATGTTGCTTTCCCTCTTTCTATGTGTCAGCAGAATTTTAAAAGTAAACTACTAGACTCAGTCAATGTTAAAATAAACAAAAGTTGTTACAATAGACCTTGGGTAATGACATTGAAAAGCTTTAATTTTTATACAACTTACTACCCATGAAAAGAACTGTTTTTATTTCTACTTCACTACTAAAAAATTCATTCTTACTGATTCAACAATGTTTATTAGGTGTCTACTTTTTTGTCTCAAATATGATACTGGGGATATCAAAGAAATTACTGTAGACCACAAGTTGAAGGAATATAGATTTAATTATAAATACAATGCATGTACATCTATTGATATCCAAAGAAGGGTTTTTCCAGTCCCTATGAGGAAGGCAAAATCCATAGATAAAATTAGTTAAGATCTTGGGTGCTGTGAGTCATAAATAGTACCAGATCATTTAGTAAATTTGGGTTAATTTAATAACTTTGGGCTAATTATATAACCTTTTTAAGATTCAATCCTCAGTCAAACAGAATAAATAATATACACCACATACCTTAATGTGAAAAATAAACTATATGTTACAAAACTAATACATACCCATCCTATATATTGTAAGCATTTATGAAATTTTAACTCTTTATTGGATATTTGAAAATGGTCAAAAGAGAATGAATGAATGAATACCCTGTGAATACAGTAAAATTAAGTAAAAAGTATTTTTTTCCTAAATTTTGGTCTAGTTGTTTTCTCCTTTACCTTCCTTTCTAGCACAAAATATCAAAAGTACTATCCTTAGTCTGGATAAATGCTATTGCTCTTCACTGGTCTCCCTGCAACTCTTAGTTAATCTTGTCACTATCTACAGTCATACCACCTTCGCATCCAATCTCATCAGATCTTGCAAGCTAAGCAGGGTAGGGCCTGATTAGTACTTGAATGGGAGACCACTTGGGAATACCATGTACTGTAGACTTAGGAGAGGGACTTGGCAGTTTCCCAATGAATCACACTCCCAATTGTCCTGAACATTTCCACCATGAATTCCCTGTGCCCCAAGCTCTTCCTTCTACTTCCTCTTCCTATTTCCTTAATCATTTTTTCCTTTCTCAAGACAATCTTGTCAGATGGATATTAGAGAGGTTATTGTTTTTATACTCTCATATCATGTACTCCTCATGCTGATTTAAAAATATATATTTATTGAAACTTAAAACTTATATAAGTGCCAAAGTTTGTTTCTTCTAAGAGGGAACAGTAAAACTTGGGCTTAGCGTGGGCAGCTATAGCAAAATACCATATACTACATAATTTATAAAACATTTGTTTCTCAGAATTCTGGAGGCTGCAGAAAAGTCTTTGTCTAAGGCAACATAACTTGGGCTGTGGTGAAGGGTTTCCTTCTTGTTTGATTTTTAGATGACTGCTTTCTTGCTATCTCCACACATGGTGAGCAGAGAGCTTTCAACACCTTATAAGGACACTAATTCTATCATGAGGCTTCAATGTCATGATCTCATCTATGTCTGATTGCCCCCTGAAGACTACATCTTTAAACATCCTGACACTGCTGTAATGAACTTGGTGGAAGGTGACACATTTCACTCCATAATACTATATTACAGATGATCTTTTATACCTGTGAAATATTGTATAAGATATAACATGTTGTTTCTAAAGAAATATGTTGTTGTTGTTGTTAGGTGCCATCGAGTCGGTATCCGACTCATAGCGACCCTCGTAGGGTTTTCAATGGCTGACTGTTTCAGGATTGCCTTGGGAGTGGATTGCCAGGCCCTTCTCCCATTTTTGCGGTGCTGGGAATTGAACTCAGGACCTCAGAGACTGCAGTGCAGTGCTCTACCAACTGAGCCAAATCCCAGCCCCATAAATAAATATAATAGAGGGATATTAAAGTAAACCTTATCCCTAATTTGAATGAGCTATCTTTTCAGATTTCCAATAGAATAAAAATGCATTTTAATATTAGCTACCTACTTCTGCAGTGTGTATGTGTGTAGGGGGGAGATTGGTTGTGTGTGTGTACACATTTGGAGGGGAGTAAATGTTGTGAAAACCACGATTATATAGCAGTATGTCCTGAACTTACAGTGGAAATTTTTCTTCTAAGCACACGAGAAGATAAAAAGAACTCTCTTGTCATTTTGTAAAGTAGGATGTTCTAAGTAGATTACACATCAAGATAGACATTTATTTTCCTGCTTATAAAGGGTATATCCTGGAAATAATTGATTTCTTTAGGTTAAAATGTTGTATTACTTATATTGTGGGAAGCCAATGGCTATGCCTGTCATTCTGAGTCCATAATTCTTCCCCTTATTAGGGAGAGGATGCAGTTGGACAAGTCACAGTCCTAGAGAAGGACAGAGAGGTACATGAAAAGGATAGAGGATAAGACAGGTGAAAAAGGCTCTTGATTCTGTATCAGAATACTTCTACTGGGTTATAATGTTCAAATCATCTTTTTACCGTACAAGCCTCGAAATTCGGAACACTTCAGCTGCAGGCATGTTTGCTGCCCATCTTAGGGCTGGATTGGAGGACTAACCTAAGGCAGCCCTCAGTTCATACAATCTCTAGGGAAATTTGAGGAACTACTGGGAAAGAGAAGGGACACTGAAACTACAATTTTTGCAAGTAAGTTGGACACACAACATGGTTTTAGTTTCTGGACCACAGCAGATGCTAAGTAGGAATAAAATCAGTCATAGTAAAAATAGTATCTTATCTCATTCCACTCACCCTTTCAGGGCAGGGGGTTGCTACTCAACTTCCTATTACCATTTCTCTATTGTTACTACTATAGTATAGGCAAAAACTTGGAGTCAGTGGGGAGAGATAGGCTGTGATGAGTTTACCTTATTTGGAAAGGTAGCAGAAGTCCTCTAACTCATTTTTTTTAATTACTCTAAGTTGAACTTAGTGCCTTATGAATGCTAGGCAAGTGCTGCATCACTGAGAAACACCTCTAGTATCTTTATATATTATCAGACAAGTGCACAGGCTCCCTCAGGCCTCCAACCTCAATCCTCCTGCCTTGGCCTCCTAAGTAGCTAGGATTACAGGCATGCACCGCAGCACCTGGCTCCCTAATTCACTTGTAAGTGAATTTGAAAGTGTACACTGAGATACCAGTTTTTAATGAATAAAAGAAAATATTTTCTTAACTCAAAATGTTGAATAGTATTATCTGTGTATAATAGTATTAAATTTTATTTTCATACTTTTCTCTCTTTTATAATTCTTGCTACCCAGAGTGTGTCCCCAAAGCCACAGCACTAAGATCATCTGTAAGCATGAGGGCAATACAGAATATCAGGTTCCACTCCAGACCTAATGAATCAGAATCCAAATTTTAACAAAACCTCAATATCATTTTTATGCACATTAAATTTCAGTAATGTCCTATAGAATGGAAATTACTTATATACTCAGGAAAAATTGACATAATTGTTTTAATAAAAGGGTAATTAGCAGTTAATTTGGAGTGAATGAGGCAGGGTTTTGGGAAATCAGGAAGATGACACTGTTAATTACTTTATTACAAGCTAGAGTTTGATATAGAATGGGAAAGAGGAATGGTATTTCCTTCTAAAATTACCACATTCAAGATGTAGTTCTCCAAACTGTATGTATTTTAGTAGCCTATAAGTATTTTAATTGTAGAATGTATAAATTCCTAAAAGGTAACATGTAGCACAAGGAGAGAGCTGAGGTTTAGAAACAGTAAAAGAAGGTTAAAAATAAAAACACTAGATATAACATTACCACTTTGGTTGAGTTTCACACTGTCTCTGGTCCTAAATTTTCTCATACATATACAGAAGATTACATCTCCCTCTCAGTTTATTACTAAAACATTTATTAGCACCTGACACAGGGTAAAATTTTAGAAGATATGTGTTACTATATATTGAAGTTAAGTCTTATATCAAATTCCCACTCCCACATGAACTAGACATGTCACTTTTGGTAAATTGAAAGATCTTTTCAATTCCCAGCTTCAAAAGAAACCCAAGAAACCATTAGGAAAGAGTGGCCTCTTCAAAGTAGAATCGACCTTAATGACAGGAATGGAGTAAAGTCCATGGGACTTCCTTTAGCTGATGTGGCACAACCCCAAATGAGCCAGAACACAGTGGCAACTTCTTGATAAATATGTAAAATTAGTAATAATCCCTGCCTTGTGCAAGGATATAAAGGATTAAATGAGATGATATGTACAAATATTCACCCATATCCTTGTGTAATCACTTCTTACTGACTTGAATCATGATATGTATTTTAAATTTGTATATTACTCTTTCCAAATATTTATTTCTTCATGACCATTTCTATGTAGTCATTAGTTCTATAAAAGTTCTGATTTTTTATTATTAAGGTTTTTTTTTTTTGGATATAGGAAAAATAACCTAGTGAGGAACATTAGTACTGGGACCAAAGTATTAAACTGACATACTTATTTCCACAAAATATTCCTATTTAATTTCCTAATTTGATTTTTAAATAAAAAATAGTTCCTTTAGAATAATTCTGTAGGCAAAAGGTACAAAAGTCAATTCCCTACTTAGATCTGATAGCTAAAATACAAACTCAGATTTATAACTATATAAAATTTTCAAAGTTATTTCAACATAGATCCTTGCAACAGCCCAGTGAAGTTGCTGAAGCAGGTGGTGTTTTGTTTTGTTTTGTTTTGATTTTTCATAGCACTGGGGGTTGACCTGCAGGGCTTTGTGCATACTTTGCAAGTGCAATACCAGTGAGCTGTGCTCCCAGCCCCTTTTTTACATTTTAATCTTAAAACAGAGCCTCCCTGTGTTATGCAGGCTGCCTCTGGCCTGGAAGTTGTGACCCTTCTGCCTCAGGCTCCCCAATCCCAGTGATCTAGAATGCCTGGGATGACAGGTGTGTGCCACCATGCCCTGCTGAAGCAGGTTTTAATCAGGCCCATTTTAGAGGTGTTGTTGTTGTTGTTGTTGTTGTTAGGTGCCGTCGGGTGGGTATCCGACTCATAGCGCCCCTCATAGGGTTTTCAATGGCTGAGTGCTTCGGGATTGCCTTGGAAGTGGATTGTCAGGCCCTTCTCCCATTTTTGCAGTGCTGGGAATTGAACTCAGGACCTCAGAGACTGCAGCACAGTGCTCTACCCACTGAGCTAAATCCCAGCCCCCATTTTAGAGGTGAGCAAGGTAAAATTCCAAAAAGTGAAATATCTTCCCCAAATCCTCTCCATTCAAGTTGACTTGGGCTGAGGTTTAGCTCAGTTGGTAGAATACTGCTCTGAGCTCTGAGGCCATTGGTTCAATCCTCTGCACTGCAAAAAATGGGAGAAGGAAGTGGCAATCCACTTCTGAAATAATCCTGAAAAACAATCAGCCATGGAAAACCCTGTGAGTGTCCTTATGAGTCAGACTCGATGGCACCTAACAACAACAACAGCAACAGATGGTTTAGGTTAAGAAACAAAACTTGAATAAAAATATTGGACAATAAGTACATTATTTAAGTATGTATTTATTTATTTGGTATATCCTGCTGTTCCAAGTCTAGCTGCAGTCACTTATACCTAGTATATCTTCTAAATATAATTCTGAGAAATGTCTTGCTTTTAGTTTTAGTAAATTTATGAATAATTGATGCATATTAAATTGCACAGATTTAGTTTTTAAAAATTCACACATATGCGCACACACACATGAATCCATCATCATAATGAAGAAAATTATCCTAGCCACTACCCCTGTAAATTTCTTCATTTCGTTTTTTAATCCCTCTCTTTCTATCCTGCTTTTGCCCCACTCTGTTTGCAGGAAACATCATATATGTTTTGTCATTATAGATTGGTTTGCGTGGTCTAGGGATTTATATGACTTTTATATTTATGCTTTTATGTTTATATATTATATAATATGTTTTCCTTTTTCCTTGGCTTCTGACACTCAGTATAATTAATTTGAAGTCCACTCATGCTATTTTGCACACCGATAGTTCATCCCATTGTACAGACACAATAGTATGCCATTATACATGTTAAAGGAGAAAAAAACATTAAGATACTTGTTAAGATGTCAGTGCTGACTTTATTCTGGAGTATTTTCATAATTATAGGGACCACTGGAATTTTGCAGTGGGATTTTGGAGGAGGGGAGAAAGATTGGTCTCAAAAGTGAATATAAGTAAAAGAAGGAATTCTTAGATTAGAAGAACAGTGGGGAATGGAACATTAACTAAAAAGAAAACCTAAGGAATAAAATGCCTGTAACTGTGGCACTGTGACGTCAGTTCCTAGATACTGAGCAGGGTCGGGCCTGGTTAGTTTATGGATGGGAGACCACCTGAGAGCACCAGGTGCTGTAGGCTTGGGAGAAGAACCCAGCAACCCACTCCCAAGACTCAATCTGCCATTGAGAACTCTATGAATAGCAGAGAAGCACTGACAATAGTTTTTCACCTGTTGTACATAAGGTCGCTATGAGTTGGACACTGACTTGATGGCACTTAACAACAACAACAAGGAATAAGGGAGTATTCTGGTTAAACTGACTTATAACAGGAGTTTTGCTGAAAGTAGGATAGGGTGGTCAGACTTCACCTGGAGGATGGTGGAGAATGGCCAATTTGGTCAGATATTGAGGGTGATCTGATATCAGTGGCTGAGGGATTTGGGCTAAATTAGCTTAGCAGGAATTTTGCTATATTGGACTCTTGAGAGCATGCCCAAGGACAAGGCACGGTTTGCAAAGAACTCAAAATTGCCTACTAGAGTTTGGTTAAGGAGAGTCTTTGTCACATGAGCATATGTAATTTGTTTATGCACTCACCTGTGCATGGACATGATCACGGTTTCCATTTGTACCTACTAAAAATAGATTTACAATGAATGTTGGTGTACAAGACCTTGTATGGATGCATATTTTCTTTCCCTAGGGTAAATAAATACCTAAATGTAGAAGGGTAGGTTATATGCTACCTGAACTTTTCAATTCTTAAGCGAATGTCAATTCATTTTCCTAAGTTGATTGCACCAAGTTTCCCTATAACCATAACAACCTGTGGCATGAACAGCCTTTTTAATTTCAGCCATTCTAAAAGTTGTCTTGTGATATCCAGGGATTTTAACATGCTTTTCCCTAATGTCTAATGATATTCACTGTGTTTTATGTGATTATTTAACATGCATATAACTTCTTTAGTAAAATGTCTTCTTTACTAAATTGTCTTTACCTTAGTAAAAATAAATTTTCCTATTCTTTGATTGGGTTACTTGTTGTTTCATTTTATGATTGAGTTTTCAGAATTCTTTTTATCTTCTGTATATTTTGTTGCACTTATGATAAATATTTTCTGATGGTTTGGGACGATCTTTTTATTCTCTCACCAATATCACTTAAAGAGAAGTTTTCAAATATTTTTGTTGTTTTTCCAAAAACGCTTTGTCTAATGCTAAGTTATAAAGATTTGTCCTGTTTTTTTCTTCTAGAAGTTTTACAGTTTTAGGTTTCATATTTAGGTTTTTGATTTATTTCCAGTTAATTTTTGATGTAGTGTGAGGTACAGATAAAAGTTATTTTATTTTGCAATTCATATTTACTTCAAGGATGGGATTTAGCTCAGTTGGTAGAGCACTGCTCTGCAGTCTCTGAGGTCCCAAGTTCAATTCCCAGAACCGCAAAATGGGAGAAGGATGTGGCAACCCACTCCCAAGGCAATCCCCAAACAATCAGCCATTGAAAACTCTATGAGGATCGCTATGAGTTGGACACGACTCGATGGCATCTAACAACAACAACAACAATTTACTTCAAGTAACATTTGTTGAAAAGCTTATCACAGTTGTTTGAATGGTCTTTGTACTTGGTCAAAAATTAGTTATCTATATTTGTGTGGTTCCATACATGAGCTTGGACTTCTATTTTATGATGTACTTGTATGCCATTACTAATGCTATACTGTTTTGATAGATATTATTTTATAATCTTGAATATGGTAATGTTAATCCTTCAATATTTTTGGCTATAGTGGATCATTTGCATTTTCACATGAATTTTGGAAGCAGCTTCTCAATTTCCAAAGAATGTCTGTGATATTTTTATTGGAATTTACATGTAGTTTTCATTTTGAGGAAAAATGACATTTTAATAGTATTGAATCTTGCAGGCCTAAGTAAGATATATTCCTTTTGTCAATTTTGGCAAACAGTATTTTGCACTTTTCATTGTCTTATGCATTTTTATTTTTATCTATATTTCATATTCCTGATGCTATTGCAAAAGTGTATACAATTTCAACTTACAATTAGTATTCACATAAAGAAATATAATTGATGTTTACAGTATTAGGGGGTTGAATTCAGGTCCTTGTGCATGCTTTGCAAATACTGTACCACTCAGATACACTCCCAGCCCTGTTTTTTTTTTTTTTTTTTTTTTTTACTTTGTTCAGACAAGTTCTCACTAAGTTACACAGGCTGACTCTAGTCTCAATCTTGTAATCCTCCTTTCTCTGCCTCCACAGTCACTGGAATTATGACCATAAGCCTGGCTTTTGTCATTCTTCTATCTTTTAGCTTACTAGATTCACTTATTATTCCAGCATCTTTTTATTTATTATTTATTTTTTGTAAATCCTCTTGGTATTTTTATGTGGAGAGTTCTGTCATCTACAAGTATAGTCTGAACTTTTTTCTTCCATGTGGATGCTTTTTACTTTCTTTTTCTTGCCTTATTATATTGGTAGAATCCAGGATGATGAGTAAAAGTAGTGACAGTGGTCATTTCTATCTTATTCCCATTTTATTTAAGTCTTTATAAAACAAATATCTGTACTTACTGAGATATTCATATGAATTCTATCTCTTAGTCTGCTAATGTGATGAATTACATTGATTCTTAAGACCTGTACCCCAAGTCCATCTTTTATATTTTATCTTGAGAATGGGTCTAGGGAAATTATGCAGGCTGCCTCTGGCCTCCAATCTGTGATCCTCTGGCCTCCATCTCCCAAGTCATTGGGGTTACAGGCATGTGCTACAATGCCTGTTTTATTGATTTGGGTTGTTTGTTTGTTTGTTTTGCAGTACTGGAGGTTGAACCCAGGTCTTCACACTTGCATGCTTGCTGTACCACTGAGCTGCACCCCAGCCCATTTTTGTACTTTTTGAGAAAGGGTCTCACTAAATTATGTAGACTGCCTCTGCTCTCAAATTTGTGATCCTCCTGCCTCTGCCTCCAGAGTTGCTGGGATTACAGGCAAGTGCCATCACGCCCAGAGATTGATTTATTTAATGTTTAAACAATATCCTGGGATAAACCCCACTACATCATGATGTATTATCAACTTTAGGGATATTCAAGAATGATTTTTTTTTTTACAAATTATTTAGTTTTCTCAATTGTTTTATCATTTCCATTTCTTTGGTTTACCTCCTCATCTTTAGTGGGTTTTGTTTGTTTGTTTGTTTGGTTTGGTTTTCATTTTATTTTTTTTTGATTTTTTCTAATATTTAATTTGGGCTTAATTTACTTTTCTTCTGATTTCTTAAGGTGGGAGCTAAGGTCATTGATTTGAAAATTTTCTCCTTCATTTTCTCTTCAGTATAATTCAGTTCTACAATTTTTAATATTTCCATAAAAATTCTTAAGCTTTATTCTGAGAGATAGTTAAGCTACTTGGACACAGTTTGATTCTTTCAGGTTTTTCTTTTAAGATTTGTTAGACAAGATTAGAGCAGGGTTCAGTTTAGGATTAGTTACTATATTATTATTATTCACTGCTGAGGCAAGATTTACAATATTCTACTTAGTTGTGGGCTGAAGTTTAACTCAGTTGGTAGAATGCTGCTCCATACCCTGTGAGAACCCAGGTTTGATCCCTAACACTGCAAAAATGAGAGAAGGATGTCACAATACATTGCCAAAGCAATCCCAAAACAATCAGCCATTGAAAACCCTATGAGGGTTTGTATAAGTTGGAAAACTTGAGGGAACCTAACAACAACTTAGTGCTGGGAGTTAGCTTAGTTGGTGGATTGCTACTCTGTGCTCTCTGAGGCCCTGAGTTTGATCCCCACCACCACAAAATAGAAAAAGGCTGTGGTAATCCACTCCTGAAGCAATCATGAAACAATCAGCCATTTAAAACTCTATGAATAGAGAGAATCACTAACACAGTTCCAGGAATGGCAGTGTTGGGAGCGTTTTATTCTGTTGTATATAGGGTCACTATGAGTTGGACCTAACTTGATGACACCTAACAATAATAACAACAACAACATTTAGAGTCCCATTAATCATAACATTTTTGATTTTGGTCAGTGTTAACAGCCATTACTTCTGGACCCACATATATTTTGGAGTCCTTTCTAATCCTTCATCCACCTGGAGGATCTGTCTCAAACACACACATCTGCTCTTGTCCGCACTGAACTGAATGCTCCAATCAGACCACTGGGGAATCCACAGTTCTCTCTGTTGAGAGCTCTCTTTCTTTCATGCTCTCCACAATCGGATCCAGACAGGCTCACCTCTCAAAGCATTTACTTTCTGTAACTCTCACTTTGAGTTCTCCAGCTTCAGGTCAGGCTTCTCCGTGCTAATTGTGGCCAACATGGGATGCACATTGTTTATTTCCAGTTATTTAGGAATCACTACTCTTCATCACCTGATGTTTAAAGCATGAAGAAGCCTTGTTTCATAGATTTATTTTTTGGTTTCTTATTTTAGAAGGTAAATTTGGGGCCTTTTAATCCATCTTGGTCTGAGTGGAAATTTGGTCTTTACTACTTTACTTTTCAACATTTATTGCCCAAATATACTCACTTCTCATTAATGCTATAAACTCTCTGAAGAAAGCAGCTCCACCCTGTTCTTTATATTCCCTATGAAATTCTGAGAACTTTCTAGGCATCAGCTAGGTATCTCATGATCATTTAATAAAAATTAAGTGGTTTTGTTAATCTATTTTTAACTTAGCGATTTTGGTTGTTAATACTGATAAAAACCTTGTTTATACAAACTGAATGATTAAATAGCATCTCAAGTTGGGTGTCCCTAACTGGAAAATCTGCAATCCCAAATCCTTGAAAATCCAAAACATTTTGAATACTAATATGATGCCAAAGTAGAAAATTCTATACCTGTCTTCATGTAACTTATTGTTAGGTGCAATCGATTCGGTATCTGACTCACAGCAACCCTAAGTACAATAGGGAAAACACTATTGTCAGTGGTTCTCTGCTATTTATAGGGTTTTCAATGAATGATTATTTTTTTGGAGTGGGTTGCCCAGTCCTTCTCCCAAGCCTACAGTATCTGGTGTTTCTAGGTGGTCTCCAATCCAAGTACTAACCAGGCCCTACCCTGCTCAGCTTCCATGATCTAATGGGATAGGACCCCACAGTACTACAGCTGCAGGCTCATGTAACTAGTTGTAGTAAAAACTCAGTAATTAAAACTATTGCCTGGAATTGCCTTCAGCCTATGTATATAAGGTATACGTGAAACAATGAAGAATTTCATGTTTATATTTGAGTCCTCACACCAAAATATTTCTTTACTTGTATTATAATTTTCCAAAATTTAAAGAAATCAAAAATTTGAAACATTTTTGGTTCTGAGCATTTACTTAAGTAGTTAAATTAACATAATGCTAACATTAAGGATAATTAGAATATTTAAAATAAATTATAAAGTATGTTATAATAATCCATTTAGTGAAATGTTATGTGTGTGGTAATTTCTAGAGATCTTATCCAATTATACTTACATGTTTTTAGGTGAGTCTGCAGCCATAGCACCCTAGGATCCAATCCTGCCTGATCTCAGAAGCTAAGAAGCTAAGCAGGGTCAACCTGGTTAGTCATTGGATGGGGGACCATATTGGAATACCAGATGCTGTAGTTTAGGGAGAAGGACTTGGCAGTCCACTTCCAAAACAATTTGTTATTGAAAATCCTATGAATAGCAGAGAAGCACTGACAATAGTGCTGGGCATGGCACAGTGTCAGAGAGTGTTTCCTTCTGTTTGTACCTAGGGTCACTCTGAGTTGGACCCAACTTGATGGTACCTAATCACAACAACATTATTTGTTGAAGCAAAAATGGATGTGGATATATAGATATTTATATCTTTGTTATAAAAATATATTTTCCTTTATTCCAGGTGATTGTCAAATCTGGGCCAGGGACTTTCCTTAGCCTGGCAATTTATGACAATTATATCTTCTGGTCAGACTGGGGAAGAAGAGCTATCCTGCGTTCCAACAAGTACACAGGGGGAGATACAAAAATTCTGCGTTCTGACATCCCCCATCAACCAATGGGGATCATAGCTGTTGCTAATGACACTAATAGCTGTAAGTCATCATAGAAAAAAATTCCTTCCTAATTATAAAATATCTCAAAAATTTATCTGTGTTTTCTAGTAACATGGACATTGTTTTCTCATTGTTCTTGGGGATAGTGTTCAGGATTTGACTACTCAGTATATTGAAATTCTTTGAAATGTTTAAATGTCTTTTAGAGGGCTTTATCACCAGAAGAGAAATTCATTTTTAATTATTTGTTTGTGGAAATCGATCCCACAATCTGTTCCTCTTCATATCTTTGAAAATTCAAATTGAGTCATTTCCAGTATAAAGATACTTCTTGAAAAGCCTTACATATGGGCTTAAACATTTTCTATTCGTTGTAGTACTTATACAATTGCAGTTTTCAGTGTCACTGTGGTTTCTAGTTCCTTTGATGCCCTGATACCCTTTATAAATGTATTAGAAAGACATCGTGATTCATGTCACCCAATTTTCTTTCCTTATTTCTCCCTTCCTTCCTTTCTCTCTCTCTCTCTCTCTCTCTCTCTCTCTCTCTCTCTCTCTCTCTCTCTCTCTCTCTTTCTTTTGGTGCAGTACTGGGGTTGAACCCAGGGCCTCAAGCTTGCATGCTTCACAAGTGCTATACTGAGGTGCACCCCCAGTCTATTTTTATTTTTTTTAACTTGTTTTTTAGACAAGGTCTTGATAAATTACATGGACTGCCTTTGGTCTCACACTTGTGATCCTCCTGCCTCTGCCTCCTGAGTTGCTGGGATTACAGGCAAGTGTCATCATGCCTGGCTCACCACCTAGCTTTCTAATGTACTTATTATTTGGAATGTTTGAATTTTTGAAAGTCCTAAATGTCCTTTGTTTATGAGATATCTTTGAGAGGATGGGGCAGTTTAGAAGTTTGGTTTTTATCTACAATGTACATAGACTAATAGTCAATATAATACAATACCAATGAAGTCTATTCATTGCAGGTGAGCTTTCTCCTTGTGCACTATTGAATGGAGGTTGCCATGACCTCTGCCTTTTAACTCCTGATGGGAGAGTGAATTGTTCCTGCCGAGGGGACAGAATATTGCTAGATGACAACAGATGTGTGAGTAAGTAAGAGAATCAAGATGTTTTATGACATAGTTCCTTAATGACACATATATCTATTGAAATTATTTTAGTATATTCATGAAATTGTACTCTCCTCCAATAGTAGAAGTTGAGTTAGTTTATATCTCTGTCATAAGAAGAACTCAATTCACCATTCTACTTAGCTACAGCACCAAGTGATAGATAATGATAATCAAGACATTGACAAATGTTCCCCTGCAATTGTGGGCTGGAAGGTGTTGGGGGTAGCTGAAGTATTACCTGTACACAATGATCTGAAGAGTAGTCCCTGTGACTTTGAAAATAAGTCAGTTACAATATTAATTAAAACTAAAATAATCCAGAATGTAGGCAGTAGATTAGTATCTTTGCAGTAAAACCACTCACAGTCCCTCACAGTATGTAAATGAGAGAGAATGGTTCATGCAGCTTACTTGTAATCATTTCCAAACTGTTAATTAAGAATGTAACATTCTAGCCTTGCGTGATGTTTATACATCCCAAAGGCATTACAATCTTTAATTAGTACCATTACAATATACACTTATTAACAACTGAGATTCCAAAACTGTTTCCAAAATAAATAATTGTTTAAGAGTTTCATTGTTGCCATGAAAAATTAGCAAGCAACATAAAAAGGTTAATTTCCCTTTAATATCAAGACTGTTTATATTGGAGAAAGGTAGGAAGAGAATCATCTTGTTGGAAATTGGTGAACTCATTCTCAAAATGTGTCAGGTTTGACAATTTTTTTCCACATTATATTCTCATCTCTTTTCATCTTACAAAATCATCAGAGTTGGATATATTTATGTCCTAAAACTATTTTTCTTTACCTTCATTGCTCTTTTGGTCTTTATCCACTAAGAGGATCTTCCCTTCTACCTAGAACATACATTTTCACTTTGCAAATTGGTACCACTACCCAAAAGAGCATCTCTTTAACAAAATAGGGAAAAGTTATTTTAGTTAAAACTGTGTCAAACCAAATGAGAGAATGATGCAGATAGTGAATTTTAAATGCAAGTAAACAATTTTAATATTTTGAGCCACAATTTCATATTTCTAGTTGCCCTATGAGTGGAAGTCATCTAACAACAAAAGCAACACTTCCTGAATTGTTCAGGCAATTCCTGAAATTCTCTTCAATTTGGTGTTTTTGTTCAAGCATAATGGTGTGGATCTGATCCCCTCTGTGAGCCTGAGGTGTTAGCCATGCATCAAAATCACTCATGTTCTTTCATAGGTCACTATTGGCAATACTAAAGCAGTGTCTTTGGTTATAAGTGCAAAGCATATTTGTATACAGTGAATACCTATTGCTGCAAAAGGCATTATATACAACTTTCCCAACTAAGCTACCTACTTCTCTCTGATGATGAGAGGGAATGAATCAGACAGAAAAGTATCATTTTAAACAAGCATAGTTCTGTCCCCATGAAACCATAATAGAGTGATGTTGGATTCCTCGGAGGTGACAAATTGTTGTAGAGGTAGACTATGTCCATTGTGCATTTGTATTAAAATCCTGTGGTTGTTCGGAGAGATTGGAAAGTAACTCTGGGCTTCCACTTGTCAACTCCATCTATGAGAAATAAGAATGTCTCTAGTATATCAATGTCCACACCTGAAGGAGTTCACCAAGAACTGTTCATGGATGTTAATGGCATCACCAAATGGGTAAAAGGCCATTTACTAACATCTACATAAAGTGAAAAGGGAAAAAGGTGTTATGATAATTGCTGACAGAAAAAATAGGCAGTTTCATTCTACACAACATTGCTAACCTTATCAATATCCATAATAGAAAGAGAAATAGCAAACATAATTAAAGTAATTTTCATGTAAATGAATAAGAGGACACATGAATCAACCACATTGTTATTTCTAAATAAAAGCAGAAAATACTCGATACCATGTCATCAAATGAGCACAACTGAGCAAGAATTGTGCTCATTCAAAATTTATTTTTGAGTAGTGTAAAAGATATGTAAATAATTTTTCTTCAGAAGTATCATGATTATAAAACACTTAAATATGACATTTTCCATGATGACAATTTTTCACTGGACATGAGAAAGTTAAAGAGTGTGCTTAAAACAGGCAAAATAAACTAAGAATATCCATAGAATTTCAGAGAGGATCTGCACTTTGTTTAGTTTATGATCTAAGGTGATTACACCCAATAATATTATAACTGTCCTTAATAACTTTTCCTTTTAAAA
>VMDO01032896.1:0-18498 GCA_007922755.1 Pedetes capensis
GACATGTAGTCAGGAGAGAACAATCCCTGGAGAAGGACATCATGTTTGGAAGAGTGGCAGGTCAACGCAAAAGAGGAAAACCCTCCACCAGATGGATTAACACAGTGTCTGCAACAATGGGCTTAAACATAAATAAGATGGTTTGCCTGGCACAGAATCGGCAAGTGTTTCGATCTGCTGTACATAGGGTCGCTATGAGCCGGACTCGACTCGACGGCACCTAACAACAACAACAACATTCCTTTTTCTCTCCAGTTAACCATTGTAACCAGGGACACTGCCTGCTGAAGTTCCCAAAGTGCAAGATATACTAAGACCTGCAGGCTAGAAGCACTGAAGTGATTACCAAGTTGTTAAGTGAGGTATGTGTTTGAAGCAAGTACTAGTGTTTGTGGTTATCTTTCTCACTTAACACTTCAAAATATTTATAGCACCTGGAGGTGAAGAATGATAATAATTACCTTGAGCTTTTAAAGCTATTACTTTCTGTAGGTTGCTTTTCTTTTCTTTTCTTTTCTTTTTTTTCTTCTTTTCTAGTTCTGGGAGATTGGACCCAGGGCCTTGCACCTGCTAGACAAGTGCTCTACCACTAAGCCACACCCCAAAAGCCTTTTTTTGGTGGTACTTAAGAGTTGAACCCAGGGCCTCACACATTCTTTGCAAGTGCTCTATCACTGCGCTGCACCTCAGCCCATTTTTAATTATTTTATTTTGAAACAGGGTATTGCTTAGTCATGCAGGCTGCTTCTGGCCTTAAACTCACAATCTGCCTTCTGCCTCTACCTCCCAAGTAGCTGGGATGCCAGGCATGGGCAACAATGCCCAGGTAATTTCTGTGTTTTGATCAGATCTCAATTGAAACTTAGGAATAGTCAAATGCTTTTCTTTCCTGGTTTAACGATGGTCAGCTGAAGGCAAAAAAATTGAGGAAATTAATTAAAAATTCAACTTTATAGATGAAGTGCAAAAGTTTTGAAAGAAAAACTTGTCTTAACTATGTACTTATCTATTCTATATCTGCCTCTCTAAAACACCGTTAGTATTTGATAAAATGTGCATTGGTCATAACCTAGTACAAAACTGCTGTTGAATATGAAACATAGCAGGCATCCAAGTTTACCAGCAAGTATATAATTTAGAAAGACAAACAGATGAAACAGCTTATGAACTTCAACCTCACCTCCTATGCTTCAAGATTACTCATCAATCTGATTAGAACACTGTGTCATCCAGGAACAATCAAAAATAAAATACAATCAGAAGCAGCCAGAAAAGAGCTGCTTCATTTCCCTCCATACCAAAGTGACTTATTTACCTGCACGGTCCCTGCCCTTTCCTGGCTTGAATGGCTGCCTGGCTTTGCTATTATCCAAGGTGAATTCTTTCCACCTGGGCAGTGGATTCCACATCCTCTTGCCAAAGTAAGTATGTTGCTCACACAATTATCCCATCACTTTCTGCATCGTCAATATTTTCTTCTCTTTTGGCTCATACTCATTAACAAACAAACACGTTTCTATTATATCTCATTTTTTAAAAACTTTCCTTTGACACCAGCTCCCCCTCTTGCTACCACCCCATGTCTCTGCTCCCCATTTCATTCAAATGTCCTCAAAAGGGTTACTCTTATCCTCCTCTCTCTCTGTCCCTATCATTCATGCTTTGTTTCTACATTCTACTGTAACTGTTCTTGTCAAATTGGCTAAAGATCATCTTGTACCATCTCTAATAGCAATTATCACAGCTATATTAAACTTTTAAATAAAGAGAATTTTCATTTTTAAATTGAATTATTGATTGGCAGATTTCATGGAAGGCATTTTCCTGTACAAAATATCAAATCTTGAAGCCACATGGTCACCCACAGATGATACATCCTATTTGTGCTATTGATACACTGGCTCCTTTTTATTATTCCTTTGTATGCTTGTTTCTATTAACAACTCCAATGGTCAGGTCTCAATCTCCACCAAATGTTCCCTCTTGGACACACCCAAAAGAAATGGTTACTCACGTCCTCCTTCCTGAAACACTAATTGCATGTGGCTCATGTGAAATTTCACCTCCTTCGTTTCCCTTTTACCTCACTGGTTACTCCTTTTCCACCTCTTTGCTGCTTCTTCCATTTTTTCCCACCTCTAATTATTGGCATGCCCCAACCTGCCAGTGTTGGGACTTCTTTCTTGCCTCTCAGTCACCACCATGCACTTGGTTGCTCAGATAGAAAACTCGTAATCACATTTGAGCTCCCACTCTGCCTCATACTCCATTTCACATCTCTTGGCAAACCTGGCTGGCAAGTATGCCCCAAATCTGACCACTTGTCATCACCCACCAACCTACTCCCACACACTGTGATCTCATGCCCAACCACTGGAACTGTCTCCAATAAGCCTCCCTGCTTTCTCACCTGCCTCCATTATAATCAGTACTGCACACAGCTGAAACATCTACCAGATCTTGCTCAAATGCTCCCATGGCTTCCTGTCATATTCCAAGAGAAAACCAAACTTGCAACAATCTATAGCACCTGATTTGATCAGCCCTCTGCTTGACCTCAGTTCCTAGTACCCTCTCCCAGCTCACTCCACTCTTGCCATATCCCAGTTCATTCCCATTCACAGGTGTAGGCCTGCTGTTTCCTCTGCCTGGGAAGCTCTTCCCTCACCTTTCCTCCTTCACTTCTGTCATATCTTTTTAACACTGGATCTTGCTATGTGGCACAAGCTGACCTGGAACTTGCTATGTAGCTCAAGCTGTCCTCAAACTCACATCAATCCTCCCTCCTCCGCCTCCTCAGTGCTGGGATTTCAGGCATGCATCACTACATCCAGCTTCCCTTCAGATCTTAATTCAGGTATCACATGGTACCTTACACAAAATAACAACCTTACATAAAACAGCCTTTTCACTCACAAGCACTTTAGCCTGTTTATTTTTTTTCACAGCAATCATCATTACCTCACTTTATGTCACATAATATTCTGAGAAAGCGAGCTTATTCACCGCCATATCCTAAGCAGGCTAAACAGTGTTTAATACAAAGCATTTGCTTTATAAACATGCATTTATGAATGACTGAGAAGACATGATTTCCATTTTATGTTTTAATGTATCTAGACAATGTGAACAATGAGTTAGCCACCTTACTATCCAGGAAAACGTTTAAATGTAATATCTCTAAAACTAAGCATATGTACTTTATACTATAGCTACTGAAAAGAATTGCCTTCATCTTTGTCCTTTTGATCTACATTCTAGGTAAAAGTGCTACTCATAAAAATTCATGAGTCTTAAAATCAATGAGAAAATTTCAGCAAAAAAGAGGAAGAGGCCCTGCCTTAGTTGGTTTTCACTAACTATCAGTGACCATTCTGTGACCCAAGGCTCCTAACACTTAGTCTGGACCTATGATCCGGGTTCTGTAGTCTCATTGCATGGGTCTCTGATTCTGGCAGCCTAACAACTAGGAATTGGGTACAGCCTGTTACCTGTAGGACCATAGCTGAATTTTCTAAATTAGGTAGTAATTAAAAGAAATAACTAGCGAGCATCATTCGCTGAAGGATTTGTCTTGATCATAATTGAGCAGCAGCATGAATAATATGGAGGTGGATATCAAAAATTATTTATTATAAATTGGACATGCTAGGGATGGAGATCAGAGGTAGAGCACTTGCCTAGTGGGCATGGGACCCTTGATTTCATCCTTGATACTGGAAAAAAGATTGGAAAAGGAAAGCCAAGAAAGAAAGAATTTTAAAAAGAGTACAAGGTGAGCAGAAAAACATGATGAAGAGCATAAAAGCAGCATACTGGATATACAAAGATTTATACATGTCTAGAAATCAATACATTATCTGAAAATCAATTCTGAAAAGATGTTAGGGGATCCACAAATTCATGGTCATTAACCACACCTGGGACCTCAACACTGAAGTCACATTTTACTAAATTTTTTTGTCAGATAAGTCTTGCGACCATCAAAATAATTGCCAACAATTCCCACTTTCATCAACCCTCCTGCCCACAAAATTTCCCCATTCTTAGCAACTGAGTTCGCTCCTGCCTCACACAGACAGACTTTGGTAGGAAGAGTGTCTTCGTAGCAGGTCTACAGACTTCTGTGCCCTGTCCTACCCTCTTTCCTCACTGCAACAAAGGCCTTTGCCTCTCCTCTCCTGCCCTCCTCTCCCCTCTCCTCTCCTTTTCTCTCCTCTATTGGCCAGCACCTCCCACTGTGACATGGTCCTGCCCACAGGTCCCCACCTCTTGAGACCCTACATCAATGAGTGCCTTCCCTGGCTCGCTCTTGCTTTCTGCTCTTTCTTTGTCCAGTGTGGACTAAACAGCCTCACTGAAAAGAGACCAATCCACAGATGAAAGGACTAGGAATCACATATTGTCTGCTTTTTAAATATCCCAACTGGTCTTGACTTAAAATTTCCCACTTTCTTATCTTGCATAATTGCTATTTTGTCTCTGCCACTGTCTTTGCCACCAAAATATTTCATTTCAAATAATGGTAGCTTGTAGAAGGTTGGTCCTTGAGTGTCTTTTATAATCACTGGCAATAACAATTTATTCTTTCTGGAGAATGTGACTATGTGTTTATCTGCTGAACTATGTTTCACTTTAAAGGATCTGTAGTGAAAAGAGAAAATATAAAGTGTAAGATTAAAGAATGATATGACAGGATTGCCAAAAAAAAAAAAAAAAAAAAAAGAAAAATCCACAGCGGAGGAAATCCTAGCATGCCTGGCTGGTTGTTTGTTTCCAACATGAATGAGGTTTGTGAAAAGACAATTAGGATTGTCTTTTTGTTCCAATGCCTCATACAGGAAAGAAACAGGAAACCTTGATGAAAGCATGGGCTTTGCAGGATATTTGTGTATTTGTCCCATGTGTTTGATGTTTTCTTTCCACATCTGTATACTTTATGGCTGCATTTTGGCTAAGATATTTCCAAATACCACTATTGCTTTTTTCACTGCATTATGGTTCCTGGTACAATGCTTTCAGATGGGAGGAGCTCAAAAATTACCACTAAAGAAGGAAACTGAGGCCCAGAAGGTCTAAGTCATTCATTTCCTCTGAATGTCAATTGCTTTAGTATAAAATGTGAGGATTAGACCAGATAAGGGCTTCTAAAACTTTTCCACTGAAGTACATCCTAGCAGCAGTGGAAAATGAACAGTACCCCCTGGGGGAGGGCATAGCCTGAAGTGGCTCGGAAGGCTGGAAGTTCTTTGAAATGTCCTATTTTATCTTAAAAATTCATGAGAGCCTTGCATTTTACAAAACAGGAAAGTCTCTTTGTTTTAATGTGAATGTTACTTCAATAGTGAAACTACTTGTTTTCCCACAAAATACTCAAGTGAAGCTGGTACTTCAGGAAACATGGACATATGTAGCCCATATATACTGCATTTGCTTACCACCCCAGGGATCTTCTTAACCCCTTGTGAGAACCAAGGTCCTGGGTGACCAGCATCTAAATCCCCTTGTGGTAGAGATGCTATAATCATGACATTTAAATATTTACCTTTTTAGAGAAGAGTAATACAAAATAACAGAGTAATATTGAGTAAAATAGAATAATAGAGTAAAACATGCATTTAAATGGCAGCTAGGAAAGAAGACAGAAGCCTTGATATGAGAAAATCCAGCTAGGCAACTATGTAAAAAAGAATTGGTAAAGGAACTAGATAAGTCTACATCTGTGAAGGGTGGAGTCTAATCAAGCAAATGAGCAGAAAGTCACAGAATCTTGGATCTAGAAGAGACTCTTGGAATGGGACAGTCCCCTAAATGCACAGCATCCCTTCACAGCATGCCCACAGACACTTCAACATGCTCACACTGGGAATCTTACTTTCTCATAAGATAAACCATATCATATGTAAATAGTTCTCCAGTAAAGAACTACTTTGAAACAACTCAAACTATTCCTCACAGTACCATCTGCAAATGGGCTCTATTTCTGCCCCTGGAACTCTGTGGAAGTGTATTTAGAGTGGAGGTTAAAAGCATGGTTCAGGTTCAGGTTCTGATCTACTGCCTGTTCACTATGTGGGACCCAGCCAGTTACTTCACTGGATGTGCTTCAGATTCTACAACTAAAAGATGGGAATAAATACTGATATCCACCTCACAAGAGTATCGTGAAGACAGAAAGTGACTAGACACACGTAATGCATGTAGAATAGTGCCTGGCACAGACGAGGTACTGAAAATTGTGGGTTATTAGGATTACTGTCACAAAGACAAGCCTTGTGTCTCTGGGAACACACACCTTAAATCTAAATATAAAAGAGGTAACCAATTCTTCTTAGTCTCTTCTTTCTTGTTTTGTTTCTCTTGGCAAAAATCTTTTAAATATTTCTTCTGATATAGTTCCATATCTTGCTATATTCTAGAAACCCTCCATTGAGCACATATGAGTTTGTCAGTATCCTACTGAGAATATACTGACCCAACTGACTTATTCCTTATATGATCTGAGATATAAACAATAGACTATGGTTGTTGTTCGTGCCATCCAATCGGTGGCCAACTCATAGCGACCCTATGTACAACAGACAAAACACTACTGTCATACTTCTCTGTTATTCACAAGGTTTTCAATGCCTAATTGTTTTTTGGGAATGAGTTGCTGGGTCTTTCTCCTAAACCTACAGCACCTAGTGTTCCCAGGTGGTCTCCCATCCAAGCACTAACCAGGTCTGATCCTGCTTAGCTTCCAAGATCTGACAGGATCAGACGCCACAGTGGTACAACTGCAGGCAAAACAATAGACTAGGATTGTGTTACTGCCTCTTTTGTCCTGAGAACCATGTCTACTATCTCTTTTGTCCTACTGTCCCAGGCATTGTGTTCCCCTTGTCTCTGATTCTTTGTATTCTTTCCCTTTGTCCTGTCCTCACGCTTTTGTAACTGCTTTACTTTGCTTTTCCTTCCTTCTTTATTTTTCTTTCTTTTTTTCTTTCTTTCTTTTCTTTTCTTTTCTTTTTTTTTTTTTTTTTGCTGTATTCTGGGGTTGGACCTAGGGCTTTGCACATGCTACGCAAGGGCTCTGCCACTGAGCTGCACCCCTAATCCACTTTTAATTTTTTATTGTGAGTCAGGGTCTCACTAAATTTCACAGGCTACCTCTGGCCTGGAACCTGAGATCCTCCTGCCTCTGCCTCCTAAATTGCTGGGATTATAGGCATGCACTACAGTGCCTAACTTTGCAGCTGACTTTCTAAACCGAAGTATGGCATTTTATATTCAATCCCAATAAATGTAATCTATTTAATTCCAGCCCATTTAAAGCTTCAGAAATATGATTTTTCTTATCCTACATATTAACAGGGGGCTGGGATTTAGCTCAGTTGGTAGAGCGCTGTGTTGCAGTCTCTGAGGTCCCGAGTTCAATTCCCAGCACCACAAAAATGGGGAAGGACCAGGCAATCCACTCCCAAGGCAATCCCGAAACAGTCAGCCATTAAAAACCCTATGAGGGTCGCTATGAGTCGGATGCCGACTCGACGGCACCTAACAACATATTAACTACCCCTCTGAATGCTAAACATCAGGAAACTTGACTTCTAAATTGGCATCCAGTGATTGTCAGACACTTAACATCTCAGATCAGGTTGAGATGAATATCGCCCTTTCAGATGTCATTTTAACCACAAAAAAGTGTCACTATCCAAACCATACTTTCCCATGTTGCCTTCATGAAGGACTTTGTCAAGTGACTCAATGAAGAATATACATGCTACATGTATTCTTCATTCCTTATACACCAGCCTGGCTACCCTGTTCAAAGAAGGAAATATACTTAATTTAATTGGTTTCATTTTTATGGTATTCATCCTGACTTATAGAAATCACTATTATAAGCCTATCACTTCTCATTATAAACTTTCAGAATAAAAGCCTACAAAAATGCAGTGGTCATGTGGAATGTTGTTCCATTTAATAAATTTCTTGCTAAATAAAGATTAATTTAAACATTTACAATATTATCACATCAATTAGTAGTCACCAAAAATATATTAGTTCATATTCTTGCCTTCACTTTTCCTTAGTAAGTTACTACCTGGGATCTTCATTCTCAGAATTGACTTTAATGAGCAAGTCAACAGACACAGAAAAAATAAAATGAGTGAAATCAACCAGGTGTTGTCGTGCACACCTATAATACCAGCAACTATGGAGGCAGAGGCAGGCGGTTTATGAGTTCAAGGCCAGAGGCAGACTGTGTAACTTAGCATGACCCTGTCTCAAAATAAAAATAAATAAATAATAAAGCTCAGTGGTAAAGCACTTGCCCAGTATATGCAATCTTTCAGAATTTTTCTCATTGAATTTATATACCTAACTATATGGTATGAATACATGTGTTTCAGCTTTATATAAATGAAATCAGAATAAACAAAGTATTGTAAGATATGTTTATTCCCCTTATCAATATATCTTTGTTGTTGTGAGGTACTGTCAAGTCAGGTTCAACTCATAGTGACCCTATGAACAATAGAACAAAACACGCCCCAACACTGTGCCATGCACACAATCTTTTTATGTTTGAGCCCATTGCTGCAGACACTATGTTTCTTCTCATTTTGAGTTGTGCCACATCAGCAAAATGAAGTCCCATGGGCTTTACTACATTCCCTTCATTAAGGTCGTCTCTACTTTGCGGAGACAACTCTTTCTCAGTCGTTTCTTGAATGCCTTCCAGCCTTGGAGACTCATTTTCTAGCACTATATTAGACAGTGCTTCTCTGCTATTCATAGTTTTCAATGGCTAATTGTTTCGGGGGTAGGCTGCTAGGTCCTTCTCCTTAGTCTTTCTTATTCTGTAAGCTCAGCTGAAACCTGTCCATCATAGGTGGCCCTGCTGGTATTTGAAATACCAATGGCATAGCTTCAGCATCACAGCAACATACAAGCCCCCCCACACAAGCTAACAGACACATATTAATGTATCTTAGGAACCTGCACATGCTGACACCTATAGATTCTAACTAAGCTTTCTAATTGTTGTTGTTAGGTGCCGTTGAGTCAGGTCGTACTCACAGAGACCCTATGTACAACAGAAGGAAACACTCCCCAACACTGTGCCAGGCACTATTGTCAGTGCTTTTCCGCTATTCATAAAGTTTTCTATGGCTGATTATTTCAGGAGCAGGCTGCCAGATCGTCCTCCCATCTTTCTAATAAGGACATGGTATGCCATAGTACAGATTTAGCATTGTTTATTTAATCATTTGCTTTATTGACAACTTTTTTCCTTACTCTAAGTAATCCTCCACAAACACATACATGAATACTTCCACAGGAGAGGTTCCACTCCTCCCCCCTTTCACTCCTCTCAGTTTCCTTTTGTCACTCTACAAACTCTACACTATTTAGCTTGTTACTGTGGGTAGGTCATTCCACTATTTAAGATTAGTAATATAGAGTCATATAGGCCAATTTAAAAAAATAAAGAGCAGATTAAATGTACAAAATAATGAGATGATAGAGGCTGTAAATTTAGACAAGCAAAAATTGGTGTGGGCTGAAAAGAGCATGTAACATTTGGTAGAAAATTGAACATGAGGTTAAGCTTGAAAGCATGGGCACAGTTTGCCTGTACCGAACAGAGCAGGGCCGTCAGATACTAAAACTAAGAAGGAATAAGTCTCAAGCTTTTCTCTTTCTATTTTGCCATTACACCATCCCTATGAAAGTAACTCAGGCAGATATTTTTTCCAGGATTTTAAGATTAAAACAACTACCCTAAGGACACATACCAAATCAGACTTCCTTTTCACTGAATTCAAGTGAGCTACTAATTGCTATCAATTAGTAGAGGAAATAAAATTCAGTGATCACAAGAGATTAATTAGTTTTGATATAGTACCTGCTTAATGGGGTTTAAAATATAATTTAAAAATTACTCCTATTTTAAGATTTCAAAGGTTGAAACATTGTCTTTCAAAAAAAATCTTAATCTGAGTTACTAAATGAATTAATGTTTTTCCAGATGTTATGGAAACAAGAAAAGCAAATTAGATAACTAAAAATTAATTGTCTTTAAATAGTCTGGGAATAAATAGGAACATGGGTATTTTTTAAGGGAAATAAAACTTTTAAAAATATAAATAAAAGGCAAAGCACTGAGGACAAAATCTTAACACTTTCCATCCCACTCTGAATGTTCTTCCTTTCACTCAAACAGCTGGAACTTTCTCCCTACACTCCAGCTAATCTGGTCTACACAACTGTTTTGTTCCCACCTACTCTGGCCTTACTCTCTCCTCAGGATCTTTGAACTTACTGTTCCCTCAGCCCGTAATGCCATTCCTCCCGAGAGCTGATGGCTGCTATTCCTAGATTTAAGGACTCTTAGCACAAATGTCGGGATTTTGCTCAGTGTGGGATTTTGCTCAGTGGGTAGAGCACTTCGCTGCAGTCTCTGAGGCCCCGAGTTCAATTCCCAGCACCACAAAAATGGGAGAAGGGCCTGGCAATCCACTCCCAAGGCAATCCCGAAGCACTCAGCCATTGAAAACCCTATGAGGGTCGCTATGAGTCGGATACCGACTCGACAGCACCTAACAACAACAACAACAAGCACAAATGTCATGGCTTGCCTGACCACCTATACAAGGTTGATAACCCCCTCCTGCCCTCCATGTGGCAAAGCCTATGAGCACATTCTTTTCATCTTCATAACTCATTCTTCAGAATGACTTCATTTTTTTATTCATGGATTGACAGTCCACTAAAATGTAGGGTCCTTGAGAAAAGAACCCTGTCTCTCTGTCACTGTTCTCCCCAAAGTCAGTAGCAGAACCTAGCACATAGTAGGTACCCAACATAATTTCTTAAATAAATGAATAAGTCAAACTAGAGCTCTGACAGAAATAGAAGAATTAGAGAATCATAATAAAGGTTTCATTTGAATATTCCAATTAACAAACTGTTGAATAGTCTTCAATGGAATGTTGAAAATCTGGTACTGGGTTTCATTAAAACAAAGATTTGAAGTATTTGGGTAATAAAACCTCTCATTAGTATTTTCATTATGCAGAGTTTTATGATAGAAAGAGATATTTAAAAGAGAGATTATGTGTGTGTGTGTGTGTATATATATATACATATATATACATATATATATATCTTAAAAATTAAATGGTATCAAGAAAATGAAAGACCAACCTGCTGTTCATATCGCTGTTTGACATCCTCTAGCTGCCAGAGAAACTCTTTTGATTGTTTCTCACGAAGAGACTTAGATCTAGTTAGGTCTGCTTCTACTCTTTCCATCTGTAAGATTAAAACAAAATATTGTATTTCGTATTTGTAAAGTCTGTGCATTCATAAAATGACAGATTTTAAATACCGCACCAATAATAATGACAAATGTGATGGTGATAAAATAATGAAATATATATTAATTTTAGTATATTTTAATAATTTAAGGAAGGAAGTTAAAATTAGTATATATCTGACTATATTCTAATATTATAATGAAAATTTAATGGATGGGAGAAGGATGTGGTAATCCACTCCCTAAGCAATCCCAAAAACCAATCATCAATTGAAAACCCTAAGAAGGTCCCTATGAGGCAGCCTTGATTCAATGGCACCTAACAAACAAAAAAACAAGAAAAATATAATGGATATATAATTTTGGACATGAAATTATTTTTTCAGTATCATTTTTTAGACCATTAGTCTGTGCTTACTGGGAGATAGTTCCAAATCATGTATCTGATAAAAAAGACTTACAACTAAAATACATAAAGAACATTTACAACTTAATGATAAATAGGCAACTAAGTCCAGTTTTAAAATGAGCAAAAGATCTGAATATTTTCCAAGGGAACATACAGATGGCCAACAAGCATATGAAAAAAAGCTCAACATCACTGTCCTTGTCGTTGTTATTGTTAGGTGCCATTGAGTCATTCCCACTTAGAGCAATCCTCATAGGGTTTTCAATGGCTGATTGTTATGGGATTGCTACTGCAAATTAACATAAGAATGACATCATACTTCACACCCACTAGGATGGCTATAATTACAAAGACAGATAATGGCAAGTATTATTGGTGAAGATGCAAAGAAATAAACTATGCTGATGGGAATATAAATTGGTGTAGGCATGCTGGAAGATATTTGGCAATTCCTCAAAATGTTAAACATGGACTTATTATACAACCTAAGAATTCCAGCACTAGGTAACAAATCCACCAAAGAAATTGGTATACAAATTTTTGTTGTTGTTGTTGTTAGGTGCCGTGGAGTTGATATCTGACTCATAGCGAACCTCTGTACAGCAGGGGAAACACTATTGTCAGTGCTTCTCTGCTGTTCATAGGGTTTTCAATGGCAGACTGATTTTTGGGAGGGGGTTGCCAGGTCCTTCTCCCAAGCCTACAGCTTCTGGTGTTCCCAGGCGGTCTCCCATCCAGGTACTAACCAGGCCCGACCCTGCTTAGCTTCCGAGATCTAACGGGATCGGATGCCACAGGGCTACAGCTACAGGCATACAAATCTTTATAGTAGCATTATTCATAATAGCCAAAAAGAGGAATAACTCAATGTCCATCAGTTGATGAATGAGTAAACAAAATATGGTATATTAACTGTAATATTATTCAAACATAAAAAGGAATGATATACTAACACATGTTACAACACAGGTGAACACTGAAGGCATTATGATAAGTAATATAAAAGAGCCCAGATTATATGATTCCATTTATAATAAATTTCCAGAATGGGCAAATCCAAAAAGGTAGATTAGTGATTGCCTAGGGTACAATTTTTTGAATTATGGTGCTGGAGACGAATACTGAATATACCATGGACTGCCAAAAGAAACCAACAGATCTGTCCTAGAAGAAGTACAACCAGAGTGCTCCTTGGAAGCAAGGATGGCTAGACTGTGTCTTATGTATTTTGGACATGTAGTCAGGAGGGACCAATCCTTGGAGAAGGACATCACGTTTGAGAGAGTAGCAGGTCAACAAAAAAAAGGAAAACCTTCAACTAGATGGATTGACACAGTGTCTGCAACAATGGGCTTAAGCATAAATAAAATCACTTGCCTGGCACAGAATTGGGGAGTGTTTTGATCTGTTGGACATAGTGTTGCCATGAGTTGGACTTGACTCAAGGGCACCAATTTTGGTGCTGAAGGCAGGTAGATGGCTGTTAAAAGGAATGGTTGTTTCTTTGAAATGGAAATGAAAACCTTCTAAAATTGATTGTGGTAATGGTTGTCCAATGTTGTGAATACATTAAAAGTCCTGGAGTTATGTACTCATGAGTGAGTTACTGGCATCTGAATTAACAAAGCTTCCATTTAAAGAAACAAACAAACAGTAAAAGCCAAGGATTCTACCACGTCCTTGAGGTCTCCCATGATACAATCCCAAGTACTTTCTTGACTCATTCCTCCTAGTCTATCCTACCCTCACTATCACCCCACCCTATCTGCCTCTTTACTGGACCTACATGCCAGAAATGTTCTAAATCTTAGGTCCTAAAAACTTCTTACTAGATATTCACATGGTTTTTTCTTAAAGTCTAAAAGTTTTGCTTAAATGTTACCTTTTATTGAGGCCTCCTAGACCACCTCTGTCCTCTCCTGCCCCTACTACCCCGGTCTACCTAGTACTTATTCATCCAGCTTTGTTGCTTGCTCTTTTATTCCATAGGGCATATCACCTTCAGGTTTACTATAAAACTTACTTCTTCATTAGAGTTGTTTTTATCTCCCCCAATGTAATGTTGCCCCATGTTCACTAATATATCCCAACCATTCATCACAGAGCCTGGTACACATAGAGATTCAATAAATAATAGCAAATGAAAAAAAAGACAGTGTACTCAAGCTGGTTCAAGATCTGCTGAATGTACAATTTTCAACATTTAGTGTCAAATTCTTTATTATATATGTTGTTATTGTTGTTAGGTGCCGTCAAGTCGGTATATAACTCATAGCGACCCTCATAGGGTTTTCAATGGCTGAGTGCTTCGGGATTGCCTTGGGAGTGGATTGCCAGGCCCTTCTCCCATTTTTGCAGTGCTGGGAATTGAACTCGGGGCCTCAGAGACTGTAGTGCAGCGCTCTACCCACTGAGCTAAATCCCAGCCATATATATGTATATATATACATATATATATATATATATATATATATATATATATATACACGCACACATGAAATCAAAATTGTTGGATCTCACTTTTTGCATCATTTTCTCAGTGCTCTTACTAGATGCTTTTTTATAGGTTATAGGAAAGAGACGTTCTTACAGTAATGAAAAAAGCTTTCCCTGTCAATGACACCATTTCTTTTCTTCTTCTTCTTCTTCTTCTTCTTCTTCTTCTTCTTCTTCTTCTTCCTTTTTTTTTTTTTTTACACTCTGGGGGTGTTGGACCCAGGGTCTCGCACATGCTAGGTCAGTACTCTACCACTGAGCCATCTCTGGCTCCTTTTTTATTTTTCATTTTGAGACAGGTTCTAAGTTGCTTAAACTGCTTCTAGCCTTGAACCTGTGATCCTCCTGCCTTAGTCTCCCAAGTCTCTGGGGTTACAGGCATGTGTCATGGCACCTGGCCAAATGTCTTTCTGCCCCTGTGTATTTGAGTACAATTTAGAAAACTACTTTTTTCTGAGGCAGTTGTGAGGTGACACCACTCTATCACCGGTTACTTTATATTACTTATTATTCTGCTTTACTGGTATGTTGAGCTGTTTGTTCTTTTTCACACAGGTAACACAATGCTTTCTTTCAGGTATCTTTGAGTAAGCCTTAAGATTAGTAAAACATGAATACTAAAGGAAAAGAACCATGAAAACTGTTTCTCCACAGGTTTTCATGTTAAATTTTGAAAACTCAAATGCATTTATTCAGACGTGCTTAAGTTATAAGAACAAAGATATTCAGTAACAAGCATCCAGTTTCACTGCATGAGAACAAAATGCCCCTCCCATTCACTACTGCTACCAAATAACACATTTCAGTTTCTAGTTCTTACATAGAAGTTTGTAGTATGTTAATTATAGCAAGATATTTAGCTCCTAAGTATTTCCTGTAAATACCAAGGATAGTAACTGATTATACCAAATCATCATTTTCCAAATTCAGTGATTAAAGCTCTACAGTTATTGATCTGTCACAGGCAGTCAGCTCTGAGGTCAAGGATAAATGGAAGGAAGTATTAATGGAAGCACAGTTATGCTTGCTTGGTTTTCTTTTGTTTCTAACTCAAGACTTGGGTGTTGAAGCTGTGTCTCCTTCAATGCTTTTCACATTAGACCTCAAGTAGGAGACTCAGCAATGCACATTCCAAAATTCTTGGCATTTTATAAGAAAGCATAGCTTTTCTGAACTCTATGGACGTTTGCTCTTCACACTATATGAAAGCCCTCTTCATTTATTTTTCTCATCCAGGCAATCTTCAAAGTTACATCTGGATTCACCAGACTGGAGCAGCTGATCAATGACTACACTCAATCTAGGAGGAAGCAAGCCCACATCACGGCATACCTACAGGACAGAGGATCTAACCCCACATGATCCTAGAAGTCAAGCAGTGACCCTGCCTAGCTTTGAAGCCCAGCCAGAAGAAGCAAGCCCATGACTTTATATAACTGTGGAGCATAACCTCCAACTCTGCCCATTCTGAGTGGTTGAACAGCAACCCTGGAGATATTGTCCAGGGTCAGAGTCCAGACTGCCATGCTGTCCCACTACAGATTCCAAAGAGTAGTACTGCCTACCAAGGAATGCAGCCTCCAATCCTTCCTGATCAGAAGTGATCAGAGCCTATCTAGTAGCTACCCCTGACAATGGAGCACAATCAGTGGCATCACTGGACTGTGGAGCACGTCTAGCAGCCCCACCTCACCACAGAGCACAGGCAGAGACCCGGCATAACCAGAGAAACCAATAGCAAGATCTGCCTGGTCATCCAGCTGGCTCATCCAGAATCCCAGGATAGACTAAATAGTAAAGGTCTATCTCCACCAAAGAATGAAAAGGGTGGAAAAGGTAACTTCTTCTTCAAATGCACAGACACCAAATGAAGGACACAAGGAATATGAAGAATCAGGGAAATATGACACCGTCAATAGTAGACTCCAAAGAAACAGAGATCTATGGAATGACTAGCAAGGAATTCAGTATGATCCTGTTAAATAAATTCTGAGAGCTACAAGAAAATTTGGATTAAAAATTAAGTAAATTTAGGACATAATACACAAAATGGTAAGTCTGAAAAAATGGGAGCAACTTTTAAAAACAGAAATGGTAAAGATAAAGTATATAATAACTGAAATGAAAAATTCCCTAGAAAGCTTGAATATCATACTTGATCAAGCAGAAGAAAGGGTCAGTCAGCTCAAAGACAGAACATTTGAAATTATCCAGTAATAGATACAAAAGGAAAAAAGAATAAAAAGGCTAGGGATGCAGTTCAGTAGTAGGGTGCTTGCCTAGCATGCATTGGCCCTGCTTTTGATTCCCAGCATCACTTCCCCTCCACCTCTCAAGAAAAAAGAAAACAGGAAAAAATAATAATAATAAAGAAAGCCCATGGGAATTATATCATCAAGAGGCCTAACTTTTGAAAAACAGGAATTCAAGAATAAGAGATAGAAAAAGGCCCAGAAAGGATATTTAAGACAATAATGCTGTTACAGTTTGGATATAAAATGTCTCCTTGGGGACTTTTCAGTGGTGAAGGTTTGGTCCCTAGCTGATGGCACGATTGAGAAGTGACTGGATCATTAGGCAGATAACTTCATTAATAGATTCATATATTTGTGAGTTTGTAGCTGACTGGGATATTAGGGGTGGAGTCTAATTGGAGGAAGTGGGTCACTGGGGATGTCTTGGAAGGGTATATCTTGTCCCTGGCCCTCCCTCTCCCTCTTCGTTTCTCTGCCTCCTGTGTGCCATAGGGGTGAGCTGCTTTGATCCACCACATGCTCCAGCCATGACCTTCTGCCTCACCACAGGCCCAGAAGCAATAAAGCCAAATGCCCATGTACTGAAATGACTGAAACTATGAGTCAAAGTAAGCACTTCCTCCTTTAAGTTGACTTTTCTCAGGTATTTTGCCAAAATGATGAAATGCTAACATATAGCTGAAACCTTCTCAAATTTAGGGAGCGATATGAAAATTCAAACATAGGTAACTCACATGTCTCTAAGCCAATTCAACCCATGAGAAATGCACCAGGACACAGCATAACCGAACTACCAAAAATCAAAAACAAAGAATTCTGAAAACAAGCTAAGATAATTATCATATGCAATGCAGTCTCAATATGGCTATCAGCTGATTTCTCAGCAGAAACTCTGTAGGTTAGGAGAAAATAAGATGGTATTTCCAAAGTGCTGCAGGAAAAAACCCAACAACAAGAAATGCTTTATCTGGAAAAGACATCCTTCAGAAATGAGGGAGAAATAAAATCTTCCCAGTAAAATGAAAGCTAAGTGAGTTCATCACCACTAGGTGTGCTTTACAGTAATGTCTAAGAGAAGTTCTTTAAGCTAAAACAGAAGGCTTCTAATTAATAATATAAAACATAGGAAAGTAAAAAGCTTGTTGGTATAAGTAATATACAGTCATATTCAGAATACTATACAATTGCAATAGTGGTATACAGTTTATCTACACTATGAGAGTTAAACCCCCACATATCTGTCAGCTTGTCATGCGGTGGGGTCTTGCATGTTGCTGTGATGCTGAAAGCTATGCCACTAGTATTTCAGATACCAGCAGGGCTACCCATGGTAAACAGGTTTCAGCTGAGCTCCAGACTAAAGAAGAGTAGGGAGAAGGACCTGGCAGTCCACTCGAAGCAAGTAGCCATTGAAAACCGTATGAATAGCAGAGAAGCACTGTCAAATACAGTGCTGGGAAATGAGGCCCCCAGGCTGGAAGGCATTCAAGAAACGACTGGGAAAAAGTTGTCTCCTCCAAGTAGAATCAACATTAATGACAGAAATGTAGTAAAGCCCCTGGGACCTCCTTTTGCTAAGTGGCAAGACACAAAATGAAAAGAAACATAGTGTCTGCTACAATGGGCTCAAACATGAAAAGACTGTGTGCATGGCACAGTGTTGGGTAGTTTTTTGTTCTAATGTGCTTCAGGTTGCTATGAATTGATGTGACTGACAGCACCTAACAACAATGAGTTAAAAGAGAAAACTATTAAAGACAAATTATTAACATATTCAAATTAGAAAACAATATAAACAGTGACATAAAAAATAAAATGGGAAAAATATTGAAAGTATAGTTTTAAAATATGATCAAAGTTAAGCTATTAACAACATAAACTAGCATATTATAATAAATTTTATGCATTAAGTCATGGTAACCACAAAGTAAAAATCTATAGTAGTTGACAAAAAACATAAGAAGATTCAGATTATATCCTGATCACAGAAAATCATCAAACCACAAAGGAAGACAATAAGAGAGGAA
>VMDO01032897.1:0-18513 GCA_007922755.1 Pedetes capensis
GGAAGTTGAATGTGGCTCATGTTCTTTTCATGCAGGAGAACAAATACAAAGAAGCCATTGGTTTCTATGAACCCATAGTCAAGAAGCATTATGATAACATCCTGAATGTCAGTGCTATTGTATTAGCCAACCTGTGTGTTTCCTATATTATGACAAGTCAAAATGAAGAAGCTGAGGAGTTGATGAGGAAGATCGAAAAAGAGGAAGAGCAGTTCTCCTATGATGACCCAAATAAGAAAATCTACCATCTCTGCATTGTGAATTTGGTGATAGGAACACTCTATTGTGCCAAAGGGAATTATGACTTTGGTATTTCTCGAGTTATCAAAAGCTTGGAACCTTACAATAAAAAACTGGGAACTGATACCTGGTATTATGCCAAAAGATGCTTCTTGTCCTTATTAGAAAACATGTCAAAACACACAATCATGCTTCGTGACAGTGTTATTCAGGAATGTGTCCAGTTTCTAGAACACTGTGAACTTTATGGCAGAAACATACCTGCTGTTATAGAACAACCCCTGGAAGAAGAAAGAATGCATATTGGGAAGAATACAGTCACATATGAGTCCAGACAGTTAAGAGCCCTGATTTATGAGATTATAGGATGGAATATGTAGTTATAGCTAATAATGACTTTTATCATGATGACTCTGTTAAGTAAATTCTGCACTTAATTTTATCTGTATTTAGCTTCTGGCATTTGTGTTTGTTGTATCTTGAACTTTGTACACTTGTAACAAAAATATTAGATAAAACTTTCACTTTTAAATTGTACACAAAATGAAATAGTGTAAGAACTTTGGCCCAGAAGGAGTTGTGAAAAGTTCAAAACCAAGGAGGATGTTGGGTCTATTAGAACTTGTAATGCCTGTGTTTCCTTTTATGTTTTTACTTTGCTGTATCTTGAGTGGCCGTTACACAGGTATTACATTATCTAGGGTCCAGACACTAAGGTACTGACCTTAGCAGTAGTGAATGTATAGGACTTCTAGTCTTTTAATAGTCATTGCAGGGATTTTTTGTTCTATTCTCCCAACTTTCCCCTATAATTATATGAATATATAATGTATACTTTTTGCATAGAGTTTAGGGTATTTTAGCAGTGTTTTCCAAGATAGATTCAATGTTTTATCTAACTAAAATTTCTTAGGTCATAAATGTATACAAGATTCAGTGGGAAGTCTTGTTCACTCACAAACTGGTGCTATGGTGTAGAGAGAGTAAACCATTGTCAAACAGATGTCTGGTTTCCTTTTTGTTCCATTTGTTAATAATTTGAATATATGAACAAGATATACTGTTATATTTTTCATAACTTTGTTTCCATTTATCTCTACAGGGACAAAGAGAAGAGGTACCCTGAGAACTCACTTAATTTTAACTTTTATGTGTACAATTTAGGATATTCTGTAGATTCCATGTTGTAGTGTCTTGGGTAAGGAAAACTTCCCACATTATTCCCATAATCCACCTCTCCAAATTCATTTCATAAACCTATTACTGATGAAAATGTCAATTCTGAACCTTTTTTATCTCATAGTCATAATGTTAGTTTCCTTCTACAACATCCAGTAGTTTCTTTGAGCTGACCCGGCAACCCACTCCCAAAAATAAATCCACCATTGAAAACCCTATGAACAGCAGAGAAGCACTGACAATAGTGTTTCCCTTGTTGTATGTAGGGTCACTATGAGTCGGATACCATTGCTATGAGTCGATGGCACCTAACAACAACAGCAGCCCCTTTCCATAAATGTAACCCTTAGGGAAAAAAATTAAAATATTAAGTTGAACCATACAAAATTGCTGATTTTGAGATTTTACCTTCAAAATTAACAGTTTCTTATGGTCAGTTGTTTTCTACTGAAAGATTGTGAGCTTCTGCATAATTACGATTTTTTACTTTAGGGAGAAACAAGCCACATGTTGCTATCGTTAGGTGCCATCAAGTCAGGTCCAACTCAGCAACCCTATGTGCAACTGAATGAAACACTATCTATCTGACACTGTGCCATGCCCAGCACTACGTTAGCGCTTCTCTGCCATTCACAGGGTTTTCCATGGCTCATTCAAGAGCCCAGTGCTTCTCCCCTTTAGCCACATAAGAACGCCAATGTAGGGGTTCTCAGCATAATTCCTTAGGAGCATGAACTCTTGGGTACTCACATTCTGTTAGATCAGAAAATTTGACTCTTAAGTCCAGTGGTTTTTAATTATGGCACTTCTAGTCTTAATGATCTGGGCTGCTATCATTTACCAGTGATAGTTTGATCCCACATTTGGAAGATAATCAAGTTTTAGTGATCTCTTCAGTGCATCCCAGAGCACATTCTATGTTTGGGAAATGCTCTTTTTAAAAAATAACTTCTGTATTAGAAATGTTGTGTAGTAGCTCTGTGCCCTTAAGATTTGGAAAGTAAATGAACTGAAATCCTATTTTCAACAGCCACATTAAAATTTTTTCCTATTTCCTCTAAACTTAAAAAAAAATACAAAGTAACATTAACCACTCAAAGTAAATGTTTTCCAGATTCCCTTTTGCAAATAGTCCCACCTTCATTTGGCCACAATTTATTTACCCAGGTGCTGTGTGTTTGTGGTTTGCATGTAGGTGTGGTTTATCTTTTCAGAACATAAAAAGCGTTCAGAAGTTTTTAACCCCCTGCTCCTGGGTAGTAGGATTTCCTGGTTAGTAATGCATCAGAAAATCCTGACTGCCCCTACCCCTGAGCAAAAAAAAAAAAAAAAAAAAAAGGCCAATCATGGCATTTGTCCTCTTCCATACACTGACTCTCCAGAGAAGTACACACCTAGATTCAGATGGCTACTAGGGACAGCAAACTCTCCTGAACAATGATGAGTGATGCCCTGGAAGAGCTTGGGGAGAATGGCATTCCTAACTCTCCCAGGTACTTATTTTTATGTTTAGTATATGCATCTTTTAAACTCATGGTCAAAGTACCCTGCTATTTTTTGATTCTAAAAGGCAAATGATTTTATAGTGACACCCCTCCTCACATATTTTGCCATTTGATCAAAAGCCTCCATCCCTAAAGCTTTGACAAAAAAATCTGCTGTATGTTCCTGGAACATACATGTTAGTGTTAGAATCACTTTTCTTGACAGAAAGGGAAGTATTTCCCTGCATTTCCTGAAGTTTTTACTCTTTTAAGATTTCTTCATGTCTGTAGTCTATTTTAAAAGGCTCAAATGTAAAACCATAATCTTAAGTCAACCCTTGATCTCCACATCCCCATACAGAATGAAATTTTTCCCTTTTTATTTATTATATATTTTTTGAGACAGGGTCTTTCTGTGTAGCCTTGGCTACCATGGAACTCACTATGTAGACCAGGAGATGGCCTTGAATTTAGGCAACCCTCCTGCCTCTGCTTCCCCAATGCTGGGATTACAGGCATGCACAACCACACCTTGCCTGAAAACTGCTTTCTTTAAGTAATGGAAGAGCTAAACTAGTGTGGCTAGTGATTATTGAAATGGATCAAGTAAGACAGGGCTAAACAAGTCTCATCTTTAGTCAATTCAGAGCCCAGATAGATACAAGTTTGCCTCCAGCGTGGGAGCCACAGCCTGGGACAAAATGAGTATCTGTGTGCATGTACTTCACTGAGATAGAGGATACTTGGGTACAGAATGTATCCTATTTTTCTTTGTGTATAGCATGATACTATTGACAAAAGTTAAATGATATCAATAGGAAATAAAAATCCCTCTAATAATGATTGGCTTTGGAATTGTTTTATTTGTTCCCAGCACATCTTAAAAAAAAAATCACACATGGGCATTTTCTTTCAGAACAGTACAGTCTAGGAAAACCAATAAAAAGAGAGAATCCAAACATACACCGAAAGCACGGTATATAGACTATGTATTGAGCCCTTGTGGAAAACAGTATGGCTCAGTTTGAACTGACAAAGCTATGCTGAAATTTCTCAGGAATTTTCCTTCCCACTACATATCCACTTTTAGACTATAAATGTAAAGAGAAGAATTGTTTTGTATGCATTAGCTATAGCAGTAAATAGCTTACATACAAGTTTTTACCCACATGTAGTTCCCAAAAGATTGCTACAGTACTGGCAGGAATATGTACTGCCTTGGAGGAAGACTCAGGATAAGATATTATTCAAGTTGTATCAGAGCCAAAGTATTTCACAGGCTTAGCAAAAAAAAAAAAAAAAAAAAAAAAAAAAAAAAAAAAAAAAAAAAAAAAAAAAAAAAAAAAAAAAAAAAAAAAAAAAAAGACAAAAATTAATATAACCTATACATATTTCTTGTAGGATTTGTCATTGTCCAGGAACAGAAATATTCACAATTCTGAAGGCACCATCACACGAATAAAGGACACACAACATAAGGAAGAGGAACCCCACCCCTCGCCCCTTCCAGGCTCTGCTCCCCAGGGAGCTGTGTGAGCAAATACTGAAAAGCATAGATAATCTCAAGGCTCGGTGAGCACGCCACATCTGCCAAGCCACATCTTAGGGATATTAGGTTGGGAGAGTAGGAATGACAATGTAGGCATGAAAAAGAGATACAAATCCCACTGACTGATTAGATGTATGTGTGAGTACAGGTCCACCATACAATTAAATAAATATGCTAGGCGACCCAAACCAACATTGTGAAAAGGATTACCAGTGCTTCTACATACTACTTAATTCCTGACATGGTCTTGAAGAGGAATAGTTTAAACTGCTAAACAACCTCTATCTTTGAAGACTTATCCTCTCCCACTCATTTTATTATTTTTTAAATTATTATTATTTCAGTCTTTTGAGACAGAATGTCAATATGTGTAACCCAGGCTGGCCTTGTGGGGGGAATGCCACCATATCTAGCTATCTCTCACTCATTTTAAATGGCTATTTCATGGGGAGAAAAGAAATCCCAACAAGGCACTGTGAGCTTTTGGGGACACCGTTTAAGTTGCTCAATAAATAATTTTATAGAAACTATACCAACACATGCATTTCATGACTTTTTTGGATATTCGAACAGGATCATTTTGAAGGTTAAAAATATGTTTCATAGGGTGCTTGTGGTGTTCACAAAAAAACACTGCTAACAATATGGCACCTTAAAACATATGCATGTTGCTTAGAAATCTCTATTGAAACAATTTTTTTTCCTTTACTGTCTCTCTCAGAATGAGAATTCAGAGTATCTGAAACATTTTCTTAGCAATATTTAATGCACTGTTTTTTCCTTTTTGAAATAAAATAATATTCTTTAGAAACGAAAAAGAAATCTCTTTTATTTATAGAACTAAAGTTACTGAATTCTGTGATGGTTCTTTGGCTTGGTTGTGGGATATATCTGCAATCCATACTTTCCTTTGTTAAGGAATTCGCTGTTGTAGTTAGAAGAGGATGAGAATGCTCATTCTTTGAGGATCCTCCAAGATTTACAGGGAATGCTTTAGAATCACAGAAGACTGAACACCGCCACAGGAATTCAACATTGATTAAAAAAAGAATTAGAAATTGATGCAGTCTAGCTAGTAATATAGTCAGCTATAAATACAAAGGGATTTACTCATAGTTTGGTGGTACTTGATTATGCTACCTCAATAAAATTATAAAAATTAACTTTCTATTTTCAAATCAGTGGAAATATAAAGATGAAAAACTAAAGTTGAAAGAAAAATCCATATGCAAAGAGAAGAACAAATACCTTTACACCCTTTGAATTAAAAAAAAAGTTCTTAGATGCAGGTCCATTTTTTAATAGTATGTTTCTATAAGTATTGAAACTATACAAGCAGTTTTTACAATTAAATTCTGAAGACAAATGTTTATTTGGCTTAGAAAACAGAAAGCTGAGTAACTTACACCTTTCATATCAAAAACTATGTTTCAATAGTTCAAGTAAACTTTTTTACACTTTCTGGATCTCAGCATCAATGTATAAGCATTTTTCCTTTTCAAGAAGGTGTAATGAGTAATTAAGGGAGTATGTGTACATATGGCTCATTTGGGAACACAAATCTTTGAGCAAGGCAAGCCTCCATAGTGCATGAAGCCAAAAGTGGAGAACTCTGGATTCTTCAACCCTAAACTGGCACTTCTCACACTTTCTGCTTTTCTCCTACCATGAACTAAGCCCCAATTAAAATTGAAGTTGCTGAAGATTAAGTGGCAAACAAAAAATTACTGAAGCTGTCTGTAAATCCCATCTTGGTGGGGTTTTTGTTGGTTTTTGGTTTTTTGAGACAGGGTCTCCCTGTGTAGCCCAGGTTGACCTGGAACTTGCTGTATAAAAGACCAGGCTGGCCTTGAACCTTCATTGATCTTCCTGCCTCAGCCTGCTGACTGCTGTGACTAAGGTGTGCACCACCACACCAGGCTCAGTGTTTCTTAAAACCGAGACAAGCTTCTCACAGCATTTCATATTTCATTTGGCTGCCTCAAGCACCAGGTCATGCAAGCTGCACTCAACCCCTAGTAAGTAACAGTGCTCCACACTGATACTGGACAGAAGCACCACTAATCCCAAACCCACTTGAAGAACTGAGGGGATGGACTTCAGCTCAGGATGTCAGTACTTCTCTCATCAGCTACAGTTACGAAGTTGGAGCTATGAAAGAGTATGACAAAGGAAATCTCTGGGGCCAACTTGCAGAAAAGCATTTTCAAAAATGCAAATGACTACTTATTCTGGGGGAAAAGTTTCCTTGCAACCCTCTGTATTTGGAATAATATACACACTGACTGAAGCTCATCCTTTATTTGCACTTTTGTTTTCCAAAATACATTAACACAGCTATGCACACTAGAAGGCTTCCAGCTTCATAAGTTAGTTTCGTGTAGTAGTCCCATAATACATAAGCACTTTTAGGAAGAAACTCCCAATTCCTCAGAAAAGGAAAGAATGTAATCCTCTTTTTTTGTGGTAAAACGCTGGGCATAATAAAAATGTGGCCTCCACAATTCTTACTAAATTAAAACAGCTCAAGTTACTTAGCATAAGACTATACTATAAATTGCACCGAACATTAAGGCAACAGTTTCTCTAAGGGTCAATAAAGCCTGTTCATATTGGGTTGTTAGTATTCAATGCCATTTCTCACTAGCAGCAAGTTCCCATTCCCACTGAAAATCCAACCCAAATGTGACTTTATTAAACTTAAGTCAAATATTACAAATATGACTAACTTAGGAAAGCGAAGTCAGTGTTTCCCTGTACTGAAAACAAAATAGGTTACAGGATTTAAAAATTTTAAAATAAACTTACTCAAAATGACTTAAGAAGCCTCTAATAACATTCTCCTGGCTTGAATTTTATGAAGCCATTTTCAGATTCTTCGGAAATAAGATACATGGTTTAAGTGCTTTGTGCATATTCACGAACTCAGTCCTCCACAGACACTAAGTCTATCCCTAGGCACCTCCCAGAAGTGGGTGTGGTGGAAGTCGGGAAGGCTTTCTGATTTCCTAAATCAGAGTGAAACAGAACTGATGAACATTCTTGTGTTTCAAAATTATCTCTGTTGAAATGATTCCAACTATGAAATGTAGTCACCATTATAAAATCACGGCTGGGGAGTCCTGCATACATGTAAAAAGAAAATCAAAGACATAAATCACTAATTTCCATAAGGTTCGTATAGAATGGTGAACAATTTCAGGTGTTTCATTTATAGAGTTCTAATATAAAATACAGATTTCTGAGGTGGTTGAAATCTCAACTCCCTGGGTAAAAATGTTATAACAACCACATGCAAAGGAATGGCTCTGCTAATTAATCTGTTTTATTAAAAAAATTATTCAGAAACATGTATACACTTCCAGTGAAATATTAGTATCTTACTAAATTTTACATTTTAATCACCAATTAGAGATATCTTTGTGAATAGTTGCATTTTTATGAAACTGAGAATCTTGTAATTCTAGAGGCAATTTCCTCATCAAGTGTCCAACTATTTCAAACCATCAAGGGCTTTAAGCAAAGATCTGTTGGAAATTTTATAATTAAAAATAAATCACAAACAAAGAGAGGCAGCTTCTAAAAAATAAATATCCAGTTTTTATTGTTAAACTAATACTTAATTTTGATTTGCCTATAGATTTAAGTTTGTTAATTTGAGGCCAATTTTAATAGTTAAAAATTATCATCCTGAAGTTTTAAAAATATCATTTTGTCAATTGTAAATTTTCACTTTTCTGGTTAAGGCTACTTTAGATATAAAAGGTATCTAACTGCCCAAAAATACTTTGGAGCTGTTGCTACGTAGACAGACAGTGTGTCCTTTTAAAGGATAGTCTGCATTTTGACTTACATTATCTGATTAAATATTAATTTTAAAAAATTATCAAAAGTTAGGTATTACATTAAGAAAAGAATCCATCTCAAAATATGAATCATTGAACCTTGACAGTGATTTAAAGAAATCATTTCACTTATTTTAATATCCAGGTTTGAATGTAAAAAATGTTTGCTAAATGTGATTAATGTTCTTGCTATTATTTAAGAAACAGGATATTTTAAACTTTTGATTATGGCATATGCATTAATACATTTTTAAAAAAATTTAGGTTAAACCAGTAATTCAAAAAAGCATGAAACCATAATTAAGAAACAACTTTACTTTTTCATGAAAATTTATCATGTTATTTGGATTAACTGTGAAAGATTTTTGTCACTGAAATTGTTCAGGCTTTCAAATTTAAGAGCTGAATGATAGTGAACTGTTTCTTTAGTCAAATCATTCAGTCAACTGGAGACAGTAGGGTCAGGAGTCTTCCTTCTGTTCCTGTTGTAGCTGCTTCCGCAGCTCAGCAACAAGCATATGACACATTGGGAATCTAGGTTGGATAACAGCCTTCATTGCATGGTAAACCTGTCCTTCACATACAATGAGTGGTAAGTCAGCTTTTCTCACAAAACATATTAAGAATGAACAAGGATATAACAATAGGTTATCTCAGTGATACAAATACAACTCATACCTCAACCAAAACAGAAACATGGAGAACAAAAATGTGTCCTCTGTAGAACAATTTGTATATTGGTGATTTAAGGTTTTATAAGGGTGTACTAATTTCAAAGAAAACTGTAGGCCAAGCACCTTATAGATGAAGGCATCCTAATAACAGGTTGCCTATATTCTTTCATGAACATCCTCTTAAGGCCTACTCACAGTAGAATATGCTCTTGAAAATATACACATGTATCGCTCCCCACTGGAATCTTTCCCTAGATATCTTCTTCCCAAAAATGTTCATTTGTAAAAGTGAAAGAAAAAAAGGCTAGATAAACAACAGATGATACCAGAATCTACCTGTGTTCCCAAAGAGGAAGCATCAATATAAAACAGCTGGCAGCATCTTCCTCTGAAATAACTGGCAGCTTTCTGCAGCCTAAAATTTGAAATGACAACCAGTTGGCTATACACTGATATGCCTACAATGAAAGAGACGGAGGAATACCATCTGTCAATCCACAGACATGGAAACAAAACAAAGTACAAAATGAGAACAAACTTATTTTAAACCAACAAACAAATATAGCCAAAATATAGTCCATGATATATTTGATTACTGGTATAACCATAGTTGAAGACTTTAAAAAAAAGTAACATTTTTCATAATGATATTAATGGATTTATAAAAGGTTTCTGTTTCCAAAGATGTTACTGGGGTCCACATATTCCTTGACAGACTTCAGCATCCCAAAGCCGACATCAGAGATACTTTCCTTTAGCCACTGTTTCCGTAACTTGCCCACTGGAAAAACAAAATAAAAAATGCTTCAATATACACTGTGACGCTGGGAACCAATCAATCTTGTGACCATGAATGAACAAACACTGTGTGATAAATGCTTTTATTCAAAAATGAGAAATGTTTTGCTTTATTTGATTTATTGAGCCCACCAGACTATCAAGCTCATTAAGCCCAATGCATTCCCAGGGGAAGTCTGTGCTCCACAGTGTCTCCTTTCTCTGTAAACTATGAAATGGAGATTGAAGGAAGCTTGGACTGAGATTACAGCCCATTTTACAAACAAAATGAGAAAAACATGTATTTCAAAAGAAACTGACCCCTAGCTTAACTACCAAACATATTTCAGAGAAAATGAAGTTAACTAAAGAAAAACATCATATCGAGATGACTATGTTAGGTGTACTTAGAAAAAATGATAGGACATAGGTCTTTAATCTGAGGATTTAAAAAAAATCTCAATTTTCACAGGTTTATGGTAAAAATATCTGGTCATAAAGCTTTCCATATATATCTTCTTTTAGATTTATATTTTAAATTGCTCTTAAATAAACTGACATGTTCCCAAATAATGGTTACTTTCTTACTACTGTTTTTCCAAATTCAATATTTTTGACACTAAAAAATAATCAGATACCTAATCCATTTAATCTCTTGCTTTTATAAACTGTGTAACAGTCTCCTTGTTTCTACATATTACTAACTTGAGCTAATAAAGTAACATAATGAGCAGAGTTAATATTTTAAAAGCAACTCAATGAAAAATGTAACCTTTTTAAAAGTAAAACTTTAGTAACAAAGGATACATTAAAAAATCTGAGCTGTCAACTTGCTTTGGTACTGAAAAGCAAAGCAATAGCTGACTTACCAGCAACAAAATGGGTTGTCTTTTACTCTACAGTTAAGATTATTTGCACTTAGTACTTTTCAAATGTGCATTATATAATAATTTAGTTCAAACGGTCACTTTCCACAAATGTTCATTAATAACCTAAAGTCATCAACAGTGATTTAACTGGCCCACTGAAATTGGAAACCTTCACTCATTAAAGTATTCAGCCTGTCATTCTAAAATGGGACTCCCATTTATCAGGCTGCAGTGATATATCATAGCATCTGCCTTTTAGAAATCTTAAATACCAATTCACCTCAACTCAAACCATCTTCTGTGTCCAGTTTTCCAGGAAGCCATCAATTTGTCATCAAAATGATAGCATAATACCCTCAGCAAGTAGGCTATTTTGGCATGGCTTTCAAAAACAAGAAAGTATTATTATTGGCCTTAAGATGGGAGAAAATGAGGTTGTGCAGAAAATGGAAATATTAAATTCAAAATGCAAAATTTTCTTTAAAAGAGTGCTAAAACCAGAAGTAAAACAGTACAAATTCCTATTTATACAATCTCTACTGCCTAAAAGATGTTCTGCCAGGACCTTTTACTACCTTTCCAAGGGACAAACCAGTTTTCCCATCTACAAATGGATTAAAATCTAGTCCCTTCTATTCTAATATTCCATGACTTTAAGCACTTTAAAAAGTTACAAATCAGTTCTTTCTAGACTTGCTCTGTGAAATTAGAAAAACCAACTACTTTGAGTGGTAGAAGTGGCTACCTGCATGGAGGCAGCTCAGAGAAAGTGGTGAAGAGCAGTCAGTGCCAGTCTCCACTGTTATCTGTAATATAGTTTCACTGAATGTGTCCTGTGGTTATGGATATAATTGTCCTGAAAAGACTGCAAACAACTGCTCCAACAAGATGGAGCACATCAGAAGCTCAGCAGCATGCCCAACAGCTAGCTAGTCTGCCTAGTTTTATACCTCCAGTAATAATGCAGTTCTACCAGGAACTGAACCATCATCTGAGAAGCCACCCAACAGCCACTGCATATTTAATGAAGTCACTCACCAAGCGCTGGAAAACAGAAGGTGCTTGGAGTGCATCATTAGTTCTGTCAGAAGGATAATTTACACATCTATCTTGTCAAATTTTCTATGGTTTATACTTTTACAATAATCAATCTAACATACATTTGATTAGTGAACTAGAAAGTGTGTGGAGGGGTACAGCCAACATAGCTGTGGCCTCTCATAAACATATCTGATGAAAGAATTTAACTCCTTGGTGTTAGAGGTCTGTGAGCTTCTGCTACTGATAAGAGAAATTGAAATGGAGTGAGAAATCATGGCTTATGCAATTAAAAGAACTAAAAACCCTTTTTGCTTAACAAATTATGTCAACTACATTGTAGAGTTAGTGTATAAACAGAAAGCACAGTTTAAGTAAAAATGTTCTAAGTACCTTGATAACAAGGCAATTACTAGAAATGGTCTTGAAATTCACAGGAACTTTCTGTAGCTGCCACAGATGCATCAGTAAACTAAAACAACAAAATATCACAAGTCTAATCCCAAAGAAGACACTTTAAAGTATAAGGCTTTTATTCCAGAGCTAGATATTGGTAATTCCCTTTGTACTAATCTTATCTTGGACTGTAAAACACTCAGAAATTAGCAAACTAATCTTTAAACATGTAACACGTGTATATACTTATATTGTAGTTGTTTATACGTTTGCACATCTCATTTTCTGAAAGGGAAGAAATGGTTCTATGTAACCTGTCATATTGGTGCTGGGGTTTAGCTCAGTTGGTAGAGTACCACGCTGTGTTCTCTGAGGCCCTGGGTTCAATCCCCTGCACCACAAAAATGGGAGGAGGATATGGCAGTCCACTCCCAATCAGCCATTGAAAATTTTATGAGGGTTGCTGAGCTGAACCTGACTTGACAGCACCTAACAGTAACACAACAGTTATAGTGGAGGAGGGAAGAATGAATAAACAAAACTAGCAAATAATAGGTGGTTTAAGACTATTTCAACATATCTTGTTGTTGTTACGTGCTGTGGAGTCCATTTCTGACTCATAGCAACCCTGTGTACAATAGGCAAAACACTATTGTCAGTGCTTCTCTGCTGTTCATAGGATTTTCAATGGTGGACTGATTTTTGGGAGTGGGTTGCCAGGTCTGTCTCCCAAGCCTACAGCAGCCGGTGTTCCCAGGAGGTCTCCCATCCAAGTACTAACCAGGCCAGACCCTGCTTGGCTTCCAAGATCTGATGGGATCAGATGCCACAGGGCTATGGCTGCAGGCTTTCAACATATCTAGTATGTGATAATTATCCACTGAAAAAGCATATGTGCATTCAGACCACAGGAAGCTTCTTTATTTTAGACCTGGGTCATCTGATGTGGGGTATTCATGGCCACTGGCCCAAGTACATTGCTTTGACTTCTGATTCTCTAGAAATGTAAACATTGTCTGAGAGTTAACACCTGAGCCACAAAAAGCCAACCAAACCATCTTTGAAAATAAGATAGAGACCCAGTATTTCACAATTCATTATTATTCTAAATAATTGCCCTAAGTACTTAAGTCAAATATATGAAAGTATTACATATATTTCACAAGATACAAAAAAAGATAGCCAAATACTGAACATTAGAGAAAATTAATTGGGGGGGGGGTTCTGCTTAAATTAAAAATGGAAAGCTGTGTGTGTTGGCATACATCTGTAATACCCAGCACTCAGAATGCCAAGGGAGGAGGATCATGAGTTCAAAGCCAGCCTGGGCTACACAGTGAGACACTGTCTCAAACAACAATGGAGTTCACCTTTTTACAGTTTGATTTCTAACAATGTGTATACAGACTGTATACATGGGTTTTTGTGTGTGTTTTTCTACAATAATGCAGTTCATTTAAAAATTTTTACTTTTGGAACAGGGAAAATGAAAGCATTCAGGAATAGTTGTTGAGATCGCAGATTCCACATTCCTCTTTGGATGTTAGCAGATCCAAGGAACAATCTATTTCATTGTATGATAAACAGCATAAAAGAATAAACAAACATGTATGTAAAGGGCAGGTGTAAAGTGGTGATGTATATAGCAAATGTGTTGGTCAGCCTTGCTACCAAATATCTAGAAATACTCTTTGTAATTGAAGAGTAGCAGAACTAGTTTTATTTTAAGGGGATAAATTTGGGGTCTACTGGCTCCAGGGGTCTCTTTTAGATATTTTAATTTCTTTACCATAAGTTTGATTATAAGGTCAAAAAGATTTTTACAGATTAAAAAGAACAAATTATGCTTTGGGCCATACACTTACAAGCTTACTGAAGCTAAAACTCAGAAGGAGAACTTAGCCAAAAAGCAACTAACCATCCTGTAATAACTGTATCTTGAGAGATACGAGGTATCTCATTGGTACTCATTGGTACAGCACTTGCCTAGCATGTACAAGGCCTTGGATTCACTCCTCAGCAATAGAGGAGAAAAAAAGAAAAGTGTATTTTGAAAGTTCTGGTTTGAGCATCCTCAATACCTATTTAGCATTCATCTATAGTAAGGCTTTTGTTTAATTTTGGTTCTTTTTTTCTGTGTGTGTGTGTGTCAGATTTTTAAAAGAAAATCTAGGCTTAGCTGCTTATAGAAGTGGCCAGAGTATTCACCTTTTATTTCTAGATTTAATTAATCTGACTAGAGTACTGGTGGATTATGTAAAGACCTAGTGGTGAAGGGACACCTAACCTCTTGCTAGATCAGGGTCTGGCTGTCATAACTGGGACTTGTTACCCGCATTTACTGGTGGAAGTCACAAGTGCTGCTAACCATCCGAAAATGCACAGGACAGCCCTTTACAACAAAGAATTATTTTACCAAAAATGTAAACAGTGCCAACACTCAGACATTTTGGTGTCCTTAGGCTTTCAAGTGTTTCTCTCCTAGGAGCCCAAACAATTTCCACCAAAAACATACTTTCACTGGTACAACTAACTGGTTTAGCAACATTTGCAAGGTGACCCTGCTCTAAATTTGAGGCTACCGATTAAATGAATAATTTTTAGATAAGGGGGTAGATAGAAGTTAGCTTGTGACAACATCAACCATTAATAAAAAGTGCTACTTTATTTTAAAAGTTAACACCTAAAGACTAGAATCTAATATATTTTTGGGTGAAAATATATTTGAAATAAAGCTTCACAGAACATACTGTGATGAAGAAAATGTTCTATGCCTGCACTGCTTAGCATAGTACTCACTAGTTATATATGAATTCAGAGCACCTGAAATATAGTGTCCAATAGAAGACTGTGATGAACAAAATGTTCTATACATGCAACGCTTACCATAGCTGTTGTTAGGTGCCCCCAAGTCAGATCTGACTCATGGTGACCCTATGTAAAACAGAATGAAATGCTACCCAATACTGTGCCATGTACACGATCTTTTTATGTTTGAGTCCATTGTTGCAGCCACTATGTTTCTCCTCATTTTGAGTTGTGCCACACCAGCAAAAAGAGGTCCCAGGGGCTTTACTTCTTTCCTGTCATTAACATCAACTCTATTTTAGGAGACAACTCTTCCTCAGTCATTCCTTGAATGCCTTCCAGCCTGGGGGATTCATTTTCCAGCACTATATTTGACAGTGCCTTTCTGCTATTCCTAGAGTTTTCAATAGCTAATTGTTTCAGGAGTGCTCTGCCAGGTCCTTCTCCCTAGTCTGTCTTAGCCTGGAAGCTCAGCTGAAACCTGTCCACCATGGGTGGCCCTGCTGGTTTCTGAAATACTGGTGGCGTAGCTTTCAGCATTACAGCAACATGCAAGCCCTCACAATATGACAAGCTGACAGACATGTGGAGTTTACCACAGTAGCCACTAGTTTTATATATATATATATATATATATATATATATATATATATATATAGAGAGAGAGAGAGAGAGAGAGAGAGAGAGAGAGAGAGCGCACTTGTCGTGCAACTAAGGGCATAAATTTTAAATTTTATTTCATTTCAATTATAACAATTTAAAAAGCTACATGTGTCTAGTGGCTTCCGTATTGGACAGAACAGTTACAGAACAACATTAGAAATAAATTTTACCCAATCTTTTAGCTGTTTGCTAATCACATGAAAGTAACTATAAAAAGTTAAGAATTCTGCAACAATATAATAATATACTACAGGTTTCTCATTAATAAATATCTTACTTATAAGGATCCTAGACATAAAACTACCAGGAAGAAAAAGTTCTCTTTAGAGGTCCAAAAAGAAGTGGTGTTATCTAAGTCACCCATCCTCTTCTAAAGACACCCATGAGGCTGGAAGCTATGAAAAGCAGAGCATGTGGTAGGAGAGCGCAAACACACTGTGGTCCCTAGCCTTTGTCTTGGACTGAGCAACTACAGCTGCCCAGGTGGGAAGGGCAGGAACCGGTGCACAGTTGCTATTGATTTTTTCTGTCAATTCTCCAATCTGCTTCATCTATGATATAGCTGAAATTTTGCAAGGTTCTGCTAAATTATGACTTAAATTTGGTTTTTACAGTCTGTCCTTAGGCTCCATTTACAACATTGCTTCAGTGGAAAAATATTATAATCAACAAGTTCTGTGAGAAAAGACCAACCACAAAGATGAAATTGAAAGAATTAAAGGGCAAAATGAATTTTTTGCTTTCTTATGGTAATGTGATTACGACTCAAATGTTGGAAAAGCTATACTCATCTGGTGGCTATCAAAAGAAACATACTGATATTGGCACAATCAAAATAGAGAGTTCAAACATTTCAGAGGATCCTGCTTGTCCACTTACAGTCACCTTCTCCAGAGCCCTGACTTCCAGAAACCACTAATTTGTTCTATTTCTATAATTTTGTCATTCCAAAAATATTATTGAATCATACAGCACATAACATTTTGGGATTGGCTTTTATACCCCAACATAATTCCTCAGTAACTCAGCCAAGTTTTTATGTTTTATCAATAGTTCATTCCTTTTTGTTGCTGTCATATGGACGTACCACAATTTGTTTAGCCATTCACCAGTGGAAGGACATCTAGACTGTTGCCAGTTTGGGGATATTATGAATAAAGATGATGCTGAATATCTTGTGTGATTATCTGCCATTTGAATATCCTCTTCAGTGAAATATTTCTTCTGTCTCTTGCCCATTTTCTAACTGGATTTTTTGATTTTTGCTGTTTCAGTTTTGAGAAGACTTAATACAGTGGTACCTCAGCACTCAATCACAAAATCTGTTGTGGAAGGCTGGTCAAGTGCTGATCAATTTGAATGCAAGCATTTTTTTTCCCATAAGACATAATGTAAATGTGTTAAGCCAGGTGTGGTGGCTCATGCCTGTGATCTCAGCGACTCAGGAGGTGGAGGCAGAAGGATTGCAGGCTTGAGGCCAGATGTAGCCTGTGTAATTTAGTGAGACCTTTCCTCAAGATAAAAAAAATAAAAATGCTCCTGTATATATCTTGCTAGATTTATGTCTAAGTATGTATTTTATTACATTTACGCCTATTTCATTTTCTTTTGAGCAACTGTAATGGCATTTTATTTTAAATTTTGGTTTCTATGTTTGTTGTTAATACACAGAAATGCAGTTAATTTTTTTGTGATCTTTTATTCTGGACTTTTGAGGTCTCTGTTTTGTACATTCCTTGGGATCTTCAACACAGACAATCATGTAATAAACAGATAGGGGCAGTTTGTTTCTTTCTTTCCAATCTGCATGTCACTTCCCACTACAGGTTTTTAACAAATGCTCCTAAATTTGATCTTTTGCTTACCTTCTTTCTGGTAGTTTCCTTTTGCCTTAAAAGTTTCTGATACTATTCAATTCTGTTAAGACCACAAAAATGGCTAAGAGTAGCTGTCCTATGATTATAATAGGTAATAATTTTAATTTGGTAAAGACACTAATATTTAAAGTAGGACCGGCTTTATTTAATCACTGTTTTTACTTCCTCACAAAGACTTAGGTAATTTTAGCAAAAGAATAACTTAAAAACTTGAGTCATAAATTGAAATTAAATACATGGCTGACATAAACTCTGCTGTTTAAACTGACCAGCTCGTCAGTTATAAAAACAAGCACTATGAAGATTAAGTTAAGCAGGCTTCATATTTCCTATAGCCTCCAGTTCCAGACTACATCTGTTTTCTTTGATACACAAAGCCAGAGTTAAAATAGCTCCATTTATCACAGCATGATTGTAGGCAGACAAACCAGCCTGTCTGTTTCCAGATAGTGAAAGCAACTGTTATTAATCACAATTACAGGCCAAACCCTATAAGGGAAATTGCATCAATATTCTCTCAACCCCCAGCACATCTACTTTGGAACTCAAAAAAAAAAAAAAAAAAAAGGTATTGAGGAGTGTCATAACACTGCCTGAAGGTCAGTAAATAAAGATGCCACTCGGAGGTTAACTTTTCAGTTCCAGGTGAAAATTAAGGAAAATCTTTTGTACACATAAAAATAAGTGATCTCTCAAAAGCTCTAGGTCTAAGTTTAGCAGGACAATTAAACATGCTATTTAAAATTTATACTGAAGTCAGGGATTGTGATTCCACCTGCATTAGTTTTGCAGCTTAAAAATGTTTTGGCTATACGTGGTCTTTTGTGGTTCCATATGGATTTTTGGATCATTTTTTCTATTTCTATGAAGTCAGTCAGTGGAATTTTAATGGGTATTGCATTAAATCTATAGATTGCTTTTGGTAGGGTAGCCATTTTTACTCTATTAATTCTCCCTATCCAGGAGCGGGGAAGGTCTTTCCATTTTTCAGTGTCCTCTGCTATCTCTTTCTTTAATGTTTTGAAATTTTCCTTGTAGAGATCTGAAGGCTCTTTGGTTAGACTGATTCTAAGGTATTTAATTTTCTGGTGGGCTATCATGAATGGTATTTTTT
>VMDO01032898.1:0-18506 GCA_007922755.1 Pedetes capensis
TCTCCACTACCTTTTTAATCCCCTCTTTCTCTTCCATTATTTTAATTTTGAGCCACTGTCTCACTAAGTTGAGTAGGCTTCCTCTGGCCTTGAATCTGCAGTACTCCTGCCTCACCTTGCAAGTTACTAAGTATATACCATAATGCCTGGCATTTGTTGTCTTCTAAGATTGCCTTTATTAGAAGTCAGAAAATACTAATACTATAACCATAGACAAAACAATTGAGGTAACAAGATCTTATAGCCAGAAAATATGTGTATGGTGTGTGAATTTATATAAAAACTGGGAAAGAAAAACTTAACTAAACATGAGTCTATTGCCTAAAAAAAATTCAAAATTAGTTTTGAGGATAGGAAAACCATGGCATGAAAATATAGATATAAACACTAAAATATTAATGCATATAGCTATATCAAAATATTAATAAAATTACAAATATTTTAAATGAATGCATTTAGTATAAAATCATTAGAAATTCTGGCAAAAACATATGAGAAACCAGTAATGAAAGTATAGAAAAACCCTGAAATAAAGGCTGATTTGAGTAACTAATTGTTTAAAATCAGAGAGACAGAAATTAGGACTATTCTTAGGGAGCTTTTCTATGAATAAGATGAGATTATACTTTCCACTCTTCTACCAATCAAATCACATCATCTGGTATCCCTGGAAGCACATTTGGTATAAAATATGATAAGCTCATATGAAATCATTTATAATTTTCAGGAAAATACAAAAGATAAAATTAAAGGTATAATTATAATCAGAAAGCAGAATTCTAAACCTATAAATATCTGCCATGTATCTGGTAGTTAAGAGGAGTGGTGGAAGCAAGCTGGTTTCCATTAAATTACCTGACTTGCGTACCAGACAGTAGAGAGATGTATAGTATTGACTCAATAACCAAAGAGAAGTTTAATTTTATTATTAAATGCGTAAAGGTAATCAACAAAGTAAGCTGTTCTTTCTGGGAATGGCAGACTAGGTTATATATACACCCCACTGGTCAAAAAAAAAAAATAAGCATCACACTAACAGCAATAAAAAACTCAAACAAGTGGGCAAAAATATTGTCCTAAATCATTTTTCCTGGCACAGCATTGCCCAATAGGTAGCCAGTAGGCTCACATTGGATATTTTTAAATTAATGAAAAATAAATGAAAGTAAAAGTTCAGTTATCTAAATGCACTAGTCTCATTTTAGTGCTCAAAAGCCTATGAGATTAGTGGCTGCCATATTGAGAAAGCTAGATAGAGAATTTTCTGGTGTGGCAAAAATTTCTTTGGACAGTGCTACAGAGAGGTGAAAGTAATTATAGAAGAGATTAATTAAAGCCTGAGAAAATGATCAGATTTGTATACCCACAAGGAGTCAGGGAAACTAAATTTAACAGTTAGTTCAGCCAAAGATAATGAACACTGGTAAAAACCCTATGCATTTGTTTAGTTCCTCAAAAAGATACAATTATGAATAAAAGTTAGGTAGGTATGAGTTGTTCCTTGCATGAGGTGGGCTGACAATGGAATGATCTCAATATGTGGAATTTTGTTAAAATGAATTTAACTAGCTAAATTTGTTATTATTGAGCTATCCAGCACAAGAGATAAGAATGTAAAAATGATTAAAAATAAAGAAAATATATGAGATACAAGGGAAAAAATAAAAGGTCTAATTGAAGTTTAAATGATGCTCTGAAATGAGAAGACATAGAATGATGCTTAAACAATATTTGAAGAAATAATAAGCAAAATAGTCCCTTGCTCCAGTTGAAAACAAAAGTAGATGGATGGATGAATGGATAAACAGATCCATCAATTCATATAGATGGAGATGAATTTCTTCAAGGAAAGACAGAATTCTCAAATCATTTCCCCAATTTCTTTTTAATAGCCATTACATAATTAAGACAGGATGGGGTATGAATAAATTAAAAAATTAAAAGAAAAACAGACATGCAAATTACAGTAACTAGGCTTCATATTCTCAAAGATTAGATTTTAGTAGAAGAGTACAAACTTTTTGATAAAAAGTCAATATTAATGTTGATAGACTTCTCTAGTGAAAAATACTTATGACATTAAGAAATAAATGCTTGTGTTTAATATTTGATGGGGGCTGAGATTTAGTTCCCTTGGTAGAGTACTGCTCTGCACTCTCTTAGGCCCTAGGTTAGATTCCCTAACACCACAAAAATGGAGGAAGGATGTGGCAATCCACTCCCAAAGCAACCCTGAAACATTCAGCCATTGAAAACTCTATGAATAGCAGAGAAGCACTGACAATAGTGCAGGGCATAGCACAGTGTTGGTGAGTGTTTCATTCTGCTATACATAGGGTCATTATGAGTCATGAGTCAGACCTAACTCAGTGGCACCTAACAACAACAAACATTAGAGAGAAGTGACTTGAGAAATAACAAAATGAACCTTAGGTCAAACAACTACCCAGAAAAGAAAAAAGAGTCTAAAATTATTGAAAATATAGAAGAAGATATGTGAGATTTGGAGATAAAGTAAAAGGGCTGAGATCTATGAAGAATTGTGAAGAAAAAAATTACAGACTGGGGCTTAAGTAATGTTTGAAGAGATAATGAATGAAATGTGCTTTTCAAAAATAATGAATGAAAGCAAACCACCGATTCAAGAAGCTGTACAACCTCAAACAAGTTACAGAAATATAAATTTCACCTATCCTTATCATAATGATGCATCTAAAAATGAAAGCTAATCATATTCCTAAATGTATTGCAATATCTCCATGCATGAACATGACAAATTAGCTTCAACAAGTGACAACTAGATTTTCAGATGAGTTCTGAAAAGAAATGGGAAGAGACTAAAGGACAATGACATACCTTCATAGTGCTGGCAAAAACAAAAAATTGCCAGTTTAGTTATCAATATAGATAATATCCAAACTGTAAATGAAGGGAAAACTTTTTTAGACAAATGCACAAATAATTTATCACTGAGAGATGATTAAAGTTGTTTTATAGGCAGAAGAGAAATATCTCAAGTGGAAATTCTGAGATGTAAGAAAAAATGAAGAAAAACAGAAAAAATAAATATAAGAATATCTCAATAAAATAATACCTATCTATCTAGATTTAACATAAGTATGTATTGTAAATGGATAGTGCAAATTATATATATGTTGGAGAAATGTCAATGGCGTAAAATATATTAAGTTTGAGTTGTCTATGCAGCAGTGAAGAAAGTAACCACCATTGGATTTTAACATGACCATTTAATCTAAAGTTGATATTTTGAAAAGATGTATAAATATATTTTCTAGCATTGTGAAAGTAACCAGTGTAGGAAATATAAGAATTGTTGATCTATTATTACTATTATTTTCTATAAAGAATTATAGTAAGCAAGGTAGAAGTTCTTCTGCACTGTTATAGTTCTTATTTCCATGTATATCTATTACCTCTTTTGTAATATAATATGCAGATTTTTTATTTTTAAATACATTAAAAGGTATAGCCTATGTTTATATGAACTGTTGTTGTTAGATGCCATTGAGTCAGTGTCTGACTCATAGGACCCTATGTACAATAGATAATACATTATTGCTGTGCTTCTCTACTATTCATAGGGTTCTTAATGGCTGATTGGGAGTGGACCACCCTTCTTCCAAGCCTACACTACCTATCTTTCCAAGCAGTCTCCCATCCAAGTGCTAACTAGGCCCAACCCTGCTTGGCTTCCAAGATCTGACAGGATCTGACCCCACAGTGGTATGGCTGCAGGCTCCATGTGAACTATGGAAATTTAAATTATTATCCAAATGCCAGATAAACGATACAGTTTACCTGGCACATCCTATTTATGAATAACAAAGTAGAATAGAATAGTGGGTGGACATAAACTAAAGGAGAAATATTTCAGAAGGATGACAACTAAATGGCCTAGATTTCACTGTGTAGATTTAGAACAACACCACCATTTTATCCAGGCTAACTGATGCTTTGGATATTGAAGAATTATAAGTAATGACAATGATGTTCCTGGGGGTAAGATAGGGCAGGTTTAAATTCAGGCCCAGGTGATAAGTTACTGTTTTATGAATGCATTGGATATGTGGAATAATGTAGTCATATCAGTTTATGGGCTTTAGAAGATAGAGTCAAAAAGTTGCCATGAAGGATGTGGGAAGTTTTTGTCAGAGTAAGATAGTACTACAATAACATTGAGTATATTAGAATATGTATTCCATTCCAGTGGGACTTTGATATTTGGAAGACTGGTGATAAAAGCATATATCTTCTAGATTTTGGCAAACAGAGATTAAATTTCTTTGTATTATTAAAGTACCCATGAGCCTAGTGAAATTACAGCTAAAATTTGTTGAATTATTGATCTGTTTCCAGAGAGATTCCTGCCTCCTTTGCTGCAGATGGAATTTGCTATTACAGAACATGCTGATCAGTTTGCAGTATTAATAGTGGACCACAGTGAACTGAAGACATACATAATGACTGAACCTGTACTAAGATGGATTTTTTTAGACATTGATATTTACTTAAATCAAAAACTGAATTGTAACCCTTCCCAATCCTCTCAAGTTCTTCTACAGCAGTTAAAGAAAGATATATCTTTCTATTCAGCAGAAATTTCTTCCCTTCTGGGGAGATAATTCTAGCACCTGTGCTAAGGCTTCCCAGATCTGGACAATGAAAATGTTGGTGAATCTGTCCTTGGATTCTTCATAACAAGCTTTTGTTCTCTAACAACAATAGAGGCCAAGGTCTATGAGGTACACCTGTAATCCCAGCTACTTGGGAAGCTGAGCCAGGAGGATCCAAAGTTCAAGGCCAGAGGCAGCCTGCACAACATATCGAGACTCTGTCTCAGAATAAAAAGTAAAATAAAATTTAAAATGGGGGCTGGAGGTGAAACTCAGTAGCCGAGCACTTGTCTAGCATACATGAGGCTTTGGGTTCAACTCACTACAAGTTGTGCAAAACAAAACCAATCAAGCAAGCAATGGAGATATTTTCTTTCATACCCTGCACACTGTCCCTGCTATAGGAATATAATAACTAGAGTGGCAATAATTATCTTGCTGCCATGAGTGGAAGGCCACAAGGGACACACTGCACATTGATATTGACCCTGACATTGTTAATTTGTTAAATACTCAAAACTTCTTATTAAATTTGCCTTTAAATCAAGGTAGGAGGGACTTCTTGCTTTAGAAGGACTTTGTTCCTTTTCAGGACCTGTTTTTTTACCACATTCATCTGAGCGCTTGCACACACACACACACACACACACACACACACACACACACACATTTTGTTTGTTTTTGTTTGTCCTTTTGTTTGCTCAGTAATGGTCCCATACAGTAAGGTTATTTTGTCCAGTGTTTGCTAGTTTTCTAGGATGCACCATTCTACATTTTAGCTAGAGAGAATAGGATTGTGTTGTGGCATTTCTAGATTTTCTTTTCTTCCATGCCAGTTGACAGTTTTAGGTTGCCTGCTTCTTCAACTCCATGTTAGGGATATATGAGATGGAAGACCTAGAGATTTAAAGGGCTTCTTTTTTGTATAATAACCATGACTATTGCTTTTTCATTTTTTTGGTTGTGTTTTTTGTTATTTGTTTCTTTATTTTTATTTATTCATTCATTTATTTTTTGCAGTACTGGGACCCAGGGCCCTGTGCAGGTTAGCCAAGTGCTCTGCCACTGAGCTGCACCTCAACCCTTTTATAAATTTTCTATTTTGAAACAGGGTTGGGAATTAGCTCAGTTGGTAGATCCCTGCTCTGTAGTCTCTGAGGTCCTGGGTACGATTCCTAGCACAGTAAACATGGGAGAAGGATGTGGTAATCCACTCCTGAGGCAACCCCAAAACAATCAACCATTGCAAACCCTATGAGGGTCACCATGAGTCAGCCATGACTTGATGGTTCCTAACAACAACAACAACATTTTGAAACAGGATCCCGCTATGGTGTACATGCTGCCTCTGGCCTCAAGCTCTCATTCCTCCTACCTCAGCCACCTGAATGACTGACATTGCTTGGTGCTCAGGGCTTTTATTTTTTTCTCAACATCCATTGGGCAGACAAGCAGAAATCCCTATGGTCCAATGAATTGTCAAGAGGCATCTGTTTGATAATTAGTGTATTTGATACAAAAAGAAGAGTTGAATGTTTTCACATGGTTATGTTTCTAAATATATTTACCTATATTTATTTCATGGAGTCTGAAACAGGAAGGGAAGGAGCAGGACAAGGATTGAAAATCAAATCTCCACATATTCCCATCATCTGACAAGGAACTGAGAGGTTGTGAGAAACCAAAATTCTAACTCATCTTTAGATTTTGTTAAGGAATGCAGAATCAAATGTATTTTTTATAGTTTATTAAATTGATTTATAACTATCCAATACATATGAATAAAGAGTGTAAAATCTTTATAATTACATGTTGTTGTTGCTGTTAGATGTTGTTAGATGTTGTTGCCGTCCAGTCCATGTCTGACTCATAGTGACTGCACATACAAAAGGTGAAACAGTTATTGTTAGTGCTTCTCTGCTAGTCATAGGGTTTTCAATGTTTGATTGTTCTCTGGGAGTGGGTTGCCAGGTCCTTCTCCCAAGCCTACAGCAGCTGGTGTTGCCAGGCAGCCTCCCATCCAAATACTAACCAGGCCCAACCCTGCTTAGCTTCCAAGATCTGACCGGACAGGACTCCACAGTGCTACGGCTGCAGGCATAACTAGGTAAGTATGTACCTATAGACCTATATTCATCTGTCTTTTCTGTGTCTATCTATAGCAGGCCTGTTATTGTTATAAGGTGTCATCAAGTCATATACAACTCCTAGCGACTCTATGTACAACAGATGAAATACTCCCTAACACTGTGCCATGCCTGGCACTATGTCAATGCGTCTCTGCTATTCATAGGGTGTTTTTTATTTTTTATTTTTCTTTTTCTGGTGCTGGGCATTGAACCCAGGGCCTTGTGCTTGCATGATCTGCAAGTGCTGGACCACTGAGCTGCACCCCAAGCCCCCCTCTTTTTTTTTTTTGAGACAGGGTCTCACTAAGTTATGCAGACTGCCTTCTGATCCTCCTGCCTCCGGCTCGTGAGCTTCTGGAATTACAGGCATGCTCCACCGCACCGCGGCCTGTTCTAGGGTTTTTGATAGCTGACTGTTTTGGGAGTGGGATGCTAGGTCCCTCCCACTAGCCTACAGCATTTGGTACTCCCAAGTGGTTTCCCAACCAAGGATTAGCAGGCCTAATTCTGCTTAGCTTCTGAGATCAGATGGGATCAGATGCTAGGGTGGTATTGCTAAAGACCTACTGGTATGTAATTTTAGGACAACTGCTCTGAGTCAAGGCTGATTGTATATCTGATCCAAGTATAAGGCAATGTTTCTTTGATTGGAGGGGATGGGTGGAAATGTACTAAGGAGATTACATACATGTTAGAACACATCGATCTGAAATATTATCAGACACTGTGCCAGGCACATGATCTTTTTATGTTTGAACCCATTGTTGCAGTCACTGCGTCTCTTCTCATTTTTGAATCCCACAACATCAACAAATGGAGGTCCCATGGGCTTTACTCCATTCCTGTCATTAAGTCAACTCTACTTTGAGGAGAAAACTCTTCTTAGTCAGTTCTTGAATGCCTTCCAGCCTTGGAGGTTTATTTTCTGGCACTATATTTGACAGTGGTTCTCTACTATTCATAAGGCTTTCAATGGATAATTGTCACATTAGTGAGGTGCTGGGTTCTTCTCCCTAGTCTGTCTTAGTCTGGTAGCTCAGCTGAAACCTATCCATCACGGGTGGCCCTGCTGGTATCTGAAAGAACAGTTGCATAGCATTAAGCATCACAGCAACCCACAAGCCCCCAAAGCATGAAAAGCTAAGAGACACATGGAGGAAAGTTGCTTAGAGATAACAAATATGAAATAACTTCCAATATTAGGCATGGAAGTGAAGACATTTCAAATATTCATTACTATGAATGGTAATTTTAATATAATGTTTATTTTATATCTGTTACTTAGAGGGAGATATTTATGTGTTTATAAATCATTTATTATAAGTATAAACTTTAGTTCCAATTCACTGTGACATCTTTACTACTCTACTCCACAAATTAATGGCTGAAATATTTCTATGCACATGAAATATTTCCATTTTAAAGCTGACAGAATTTTAAAAATACCACAATAACCATGGCAGCCTACATTTTAGCAGCAAAGCAAGTAAATCTCTAAAGCAAAGGAACCCTTAATAATTGGCATTAATTAGTCCTGTTGACAACAAAGGACACAGAAGTTAGAAATGTGTTCTCACCTATAGAGGTTTCACAGTGTCAGACACATCAGTGGAGCAATTGTAAATAAATTTTGAATGGTTCTTTTGCTCTGACTTGTGGAGCTTGCTGGTACTACTCCATTACAATTGCTCAGTAATCAATTTCCTAGATGAGCTTCAAAGGAAACAACAAAGGCAAAAGGATCATGGAGAAATCAGACTGTATTGAGATGTACTTTTTCTAACTCCAAATTTCTACGGTTACAGAATGTTTAATTTTAATGACATTGAAAAATTTAAAAATGCTATTCATAAATATACAGATATTTTAAGGAAGGTCATATAAAGTTTCTCTTGGTATTTCTTTAGGCAATTTTAAGTTATTTTTTGATATTAGAGTTCTATTTAAGCCATTGTAATTCAAGAAGAAATCTTTTTCTTACCAAAAACTACATTTGTAGTCTTTGGGATATTGCAGTTTTTATGTTTATTATAGGCAGTGGAAACAAATCTATCCTATTGGAAAATGAATATACAAGCATCAACTGATATTCTTTCCTATGAACAAAATTCTTTTGAATATTATTAAACTATTATTTATTTTTGACTTAATGAGGGCAAACATTTTTTCTGTAATCATTAAATGAATCCATTCTTAAATCACATTAAGTTCTGACTTTGATTAATTCATTCTAGTTGGTTTAAACTCTACATTTGTCCAACCCATGGTCCTTAGGCCACATGCAGGCCAGAAAAACAGCAAGTAATGCATCATTTAATTTTAGCATTTATTTTCTTCAAGACCCCATGTGTAGTTCCAATTTTGAAGTTCCACAGTGACATTGAATATATACAGAACATACTCAATGCTTCTTTACAACATACTGAGATGGTGCCAAAATATCAAATTCTAGACTTCAAACAAGTATAACTATGCCACAGCTAGTAACGTGAGTCATGTTGGTACCATCACATGCCATGTAGTCCGTTGAGTGCAACCAGGTTAAATTTGACATGATTAAAAGCTATTTGAAGGTACTTAAAGGTGCTTCAGAGATTACATGAGTTTTTGGCAACTTCTCAAGTAAAATGCAGCAATTGCTGACAATGTTTTACGATTTTAATTGAACCCAGTTCTAGGTACCATTGATTGACCATCACAAAATTTACTTGAGAACTGTGAACACTTCCAATGGGCCAGACATAGATTAGTTTTACAAAACAATGGCAAATTTCCCACTAGTTTTATATTGCTTTAATTTATCTAAATGTATAATGAAGATATTTTAAAAGTTGATTAGGTATATACACTAACTGTATTATACAATTTATGTTCAGTCCAAGACAATTCCTCTTTACTTCAGGTTCAAGAAAGCCAAAATGTTGGACACCTCTATTCCACATCCTTAGTTACTATAGTATGGCCTTTTAGCATCTCTGAAACTCCATGTTTACATAATATGTACCCAAAATTAGCACACTTTTACTTGGTTCTGTGGAATAGCAAATCTAAGTCATTTTTGGCATCAAAGATATTCTTTAAAGGAAAAAGTTATCTTGCTATAGATATTGCATCTTTTCCCTTGCTCTACTATTACCACATTAAGATTGTCTTCTCATTTTCCCCTCATCTCTCTCCCTCCTCCTCCTTCTCATCCTTTATTTTCTCCCTTCCATCATGTTTCATTTCCTACATGAAAAAAAGACTAACATGTAGTGCTTTCTTCTATTTATAGATGAATATACTCTTAGGCATGAGTTACTAATCTAAAAATCAATGCAATGCATTAGCTATTTTTCTTACTAAAAATATCCTGTATGTCTAAAGTATTATTTAACATAGGGAATTTGACTAACAATGCATATATAAAAAAAGATTGAATGAAGGACAAAAAGAAGGAAAGAAGAATTAAGAAAGTGATAAACTTCATTCATATTAAATACTTTATTTAACAAATATTTTTAGCCACCAAAAATACTATACTATACTACACTATACTCTACTCTACTATACTATATTATAGGAAGTAAACCTATAGGTTTAGGAGGAAATTAAGGGAGAGACCTTTTAGGCCAGGTATGGTTGTACATATCTATAATCTCAGCACTGGGGAAGGCTGAGTCAGGAAAATTAAGAGATGGAATCCAGCCTGGGCTATATTGTAAGACCTTCTCTCAAATAAAACAAACAAAATAAACAAAAGAAAGATACCTCTTAGCACTAACAGGTTTGGGCATAATTGGAAAATGACAGTAGAAACTAACAATAAAAATTATAAATAACTTGAGAAAATTTGTGGATAATTGTGATAAACTACAAAGAAACCTAAAATCTGGAAATTCAGAGTATGAAAGCAGTATTTTCATGTCATGAGTCCAAATAGTATTATGAAAGATGCTTTTTGAGAGTAATTTTCATTGAACTTTGGCATCTCTCAAGCATTGACTTTATGCCATGGATTATGGTAAACATAACATTCCTATATTATCTACATTTCACAAGTGAGCAATTGTAATTTAATGAAAATTAGTTTTCCTTTGGCTAATTTAGTTAATAAATATGCACATATTTCAACTGCACAGATTTCATAACAAGACCTCGGTCAAAATTTTTCAGCAATTATTCTGTAAACATCCAAAAAGTGAAGGGAGAGCTTAAGAATGATGTTTAAAGTGAGGAAACAGGATAAAAGACAGATGCACACAATTTAAGTGGGATTTGTCATCCAGTTCCACAAGAGTCTGTTGCCTGAAGAAGGTCTAAGTCACAAGCACAGACAGCCAGCAGCAGATTATCCTTTGTTCAGCACATTATGGAGAGCCATGTTTACAGTTACACATCAAATTTTTAGATTTGGAGTAATAGCCATCTGGGGGAACTGGTAGTAAATAGACATGCTTACTGTGAATTTTCCTAAGTTCTTTTTAAGATAGTGACTTAAAAAAGTAATATGTATGTGAAATACCACTGAAGAAATAACAAATATTCAGACAAAATAAATAAAAAGAAATTGTGGTATAAAGGATACTAACTTACATTTACTTTTTAACTTGGTAATATAATGGCTGAAGCAGAACCAAATTTTCAAATAACAGTACACACTCACATTATACAATCAAAGTGACTAAAGAATTATAGGTATTAGACTTTTATATTTATATAAGTGTAGCTCAATCTGGACAAGCTAGATTTGTAAAACAACACAATGAGAAAGAAAAAAGCAACTGCCATACCTATAAAAAGAGTAATCATGACATCTCTATTAGTTCACAAATTGCACTGTAAGTAAGGGAAATATTGACTAAGAGTGAAGATGCAAGAGATAGATGAAATTTTGGGGACCAATCACTAGATGCACTTAGAAAGACTCAAAAGCATATTGCAGCTTAAAAAGAAGCATACAGAGAACAACAGAAAGGGAGATAATTATTTTTTTTAAAAAATGGCTGAAATAAAGATATGCTCCTCTTTTCAAATTTAGAGAAATAAACTACTAGAATATATACTTCAGCCCAAAACAAATGATTTAAAGTCAAGATATTACAACTTTTTCTTTCCATCATACTTTTTGAGGTTGTTGCTTCAGAGAGACAAAGAAAACCCATTAGTGTGAATGTGGTTGTCTGTGTACTTGTGTTTGTAATGAAAGTCAACAGATATTTCTACTAGTTGTCTACCACTGTGTCCTGTTCAAAGATAGTACTTGAGTATAGAGTTCTTCTTTTCACTATCCTAAGTATTATGGTGTCATGCTGTGTTCAAAATGTGTGTGGTTTATAAGTCTGAAAAGAAGCTATGTGTTTCCACGAAAAATCAGATATTTGTCATCTATACATCTCTTGTAGCAATGTCATTTTTAAAACCATTTACCACTATGCTCCAGTAGAATGTGCAAGACTAGACTCTGGGTGTGTTAAGATGTTAGTCATATCAGCATTATGTCACTGTTTAATGTAGCTTTTAAAAAATAAAGGGGTTTAGTTTTTGTTTTTATTTTAAGCCAATCTCTGTACTGGGGTGGGATTTAGCTCAGTTGGTAGAGCATTGCTCCGCACCTTCTGAGGACCCAGGTTCTATTCCCAGCACCATAAAAATGGAAGAAGGATGTAGCAATCCATTCCCAAAGCAATACTGAAACAGCCATTGAAAACCCTGAGAGGGTCACTATGAGTCAGACCCAACTCGAAGGCACCTAAACTACAGCAATCTCTGTATTAAATAGCTTCCAGGTAAATTTTGATTTTCTGAAGTGTGTTGAGTCATCCAGAAAATTGAATGTAGTTTTTGGTGACTGTTGCATTTAACAGAAATGAACAACTACCACTGTATGACGATGTACTTAAGGGGATAGGAGGTTTTGTTTTCCCATTTCTTATCACAGAGAAGAAATGATACATTTGTGTTTTGGGAATTATGCTGGTGTACAGCAGAGGAAATTAATATTTGGTCTTGCTTCAGTAGACTAACATAGTTACAAAAGAAAATAACTTGAAAAAAAAAGAAGCTCAGTTAATGCATCATAAGTAGTATTTATATTTATGGAACTCATGTACATTTTGAATGAAGATATTAAGGATAATGAATTGTGCAAAATTTTTCTATCATTTTTATGGAAAAGTACCACTTTTACCAACGAATAAACAGGTTAAGTACATTGCTGTCTCACCCATATCATCAGTAAAGTGTAGAAAACTTATTGGATCAAAGTGTTTAAAGACAATTTCTAAGCCATCAGTGGCTGACCACTAATCAAGAATAACACTCAGAATCCTAACTTCAGAACAAGAAACAAAACAACTGAACAGACAAATCAATGGGAATTTAAAAATAGGGAAAATAGACTCTAAAAAATTAGTCTTAACATAATAGAGAATAGACACACACACACACACACACAAATAAACCCAGCCACACCTTTGGAAAGGGGATGGAATACAGAATGACCACCTTATATATGTAAAACACCCAATTACTAGGCAAAAAAAAACATGATCTATTTCCAAAAAGAGGGAATTTTGACCACATAACAGTAAATAAAATTTAACAGAGTCACTGAGACTTAACAAGCACCAAGGTCAGAATCAATATAAACAGGAGTTCCAGAAGGTTAGGAGAGAGAGAAAGAGGCAGAACAAAACAAAACAATCTAAAAAGTGATTTGAAGAAATCATGGCTAAAAATTTCACATTTTCTTTTGATGAAAATATTAAACTTCAAGAAGAACAATAATTACAATTACGATAAATTCAAAAAGATCAATGCTTTGACATATCATTGTGAAACTGTTGAGAGACTAAGAGAGCAAATGGTGAAAGCAGCAGGAAAGAAACTACTTATGGCATAAAGGGGAACTTCAATAGGGTTAAATGCTGACTTACAGGAAGAGTGGAGAGACACCAGAAGGCAGTGGGATATAGCATTCACAGAAGTAAAATCAGTAAAGAATTCTATATCCAGCAAAATTATTCCTCAAAAGTGAAGGCAAAAGAGGACTTATTCATAAAAAGTGGTACTGGGAGAATTGATTCTTCTTAGTTATGTCTTACAAAAAACAGAAAATGATGAACTTTAAGAGGAAGGAAATTGAAACCAAGTAATAGGTATCTGAAAGAGAAGCAGCACTCACAAAGGTAATTATATAGAAAATAGAAAATGATGTATACACATTTTTTCTCTTTTTTCTCTGTTTGATGTAAAATATAATTGCATATAAATAATAAAGCATTTATCTTCATAATATATAAGATGTAAATATGAAAATTGTTGTTAGGTGCCATTGAGTCAAATGTGACTCATAGCAACCCTCATGAAGTTTGCAATGGCTGATTGTTTCAGGATTATTTCAGGAGTGGATTGCCACATCCTTCTCCCATTTTTGCAGTGCTGGGTATGGAACCTATGTCGTGAGAGACTACAGAGCAGGCTCTTTTCCAACTGAGGTAAACTCCAGCCCCATATGAAAATAGTAGTACAAAAGAGGAGAAAAATGGAGGATATTGAAGCAAAATCCTTATCTTCATAGAATTAACATTGTGTTATTCTAATGGCAATCAGGTAAATTAAGATGACATATTAAAATTATTTCATAATCAACAAAGATCAAAATGTTACACTGGAAAATATCCAGTTGACAAAAAGATAGCATGCAAATGGAAAGAGGAAGAGGTGGTTGTGGAGGGGGAAGATAAGAAAGATATGATACACACAAAAAAATAAATAGCAAAAGAGAGGGTATTAATTAAGATATGTTAATCATTATATTGCTTGCAACCATACCACTGTGGCCTCCAATCCCATTAGACTTGGAAGCTAAGCAGGGTCAGGCCTTGTTAATACTTGGATGGGAGACCCCTGAGAACATCAGATGCTGTAGGCTTGGGAGAAGGAACCAGCAACCCACACCCCAAAACAATCAGCCATTGAAAACCCTATGAATAGCAGAGAAGCACTAACAATACTGTTTGGCCTGCTATACATAGGGTTACTATGAGTAGGAAATTGGCTTGACATCTAACAATAGTAATCATCATATTATTTGTGTAGTGGATCAAACATTGCATGAAAAGGCAGAGATTATTAGAGTTAAGCAAAACCAAACCAAGAACCAAATATATGCAAGTTTTTATAGAACATTTACTTAGAGAATTGTTGGTGTTAGGTGCTGTCGAGTCAGTATCCAACTCATAGAGAGCCTCATAGGGTTTTCAATGGCTGACTGTTTTTGGAATTGCCTTGGGAGTGGATTGCCAGGTCCTTCTCCCATCTTTGTGGTGCTGGCAATTGAACTGGGGACCTCAGAGACTGCAGCGCAGTGCTCTACCAACTGAGCTAAATCCCAGCCGGTTTACTTAGAGAATAGAAGAACAAATATATAACCTTTAACGTATACTCTTTTTCTGAAGAAACTTAAACTATATAAATACTAATGTTTTATTAACATCAAATATTTATGTTTTCTTAGAGAATATTGCCAAATGAAAATAATTAATAGTCACTTTCTATGGTCTGAAATGAAAACTACAGAAAGATTTTTCATAATTAAATTTTGGATATTATTCAAAGGGTAGAAATTGTTTCGTTGAGCTTCTTAAAGCCTCACAATCATCACACAAGTTCCTCTGATTATTTATCATAGCTATTTGTTCTTTCAAAAGCAATTGTTATGCATTTCTTGGAGAAATATGTGAGAGTAGTTATTTGCCTTCTTACCAGTGATTTTCTTCCTAATGTTTTCCCCACAGATTTATGTAATTAAGTAATTCTATGATATCCAAAGAAAAATTACAATTATTACTATCTTTGTACTTCATTTCTAGTGTCCTTGAATGGAAATCATAGTTCCCAAATAAGACTATCATCATTCATGTTTAAGAAATTTACATCCAGTAAGTAATATATGAGCCCTAGTTTAGCTCAGTTGGTAGAGTGTTCCTCTGCACTCTCCAACGTAGTGGGTTCAATGCCTAGCACTGCTAAAATGGCAGAAGGACCTGACAACCCACTCCCCAAACAATCAGCTGTTGAAAACCCTATAAAGGTCACCAGGATTTGAACATGACTCAATGGCACCTAACAACATAACAAGTAACATAAGGCTTTTTAACCAGATGACAAATAAGTCTTAATTTCTAGAGTAACAAAGAGAAGGACATTCTGGGCATTTGAAAAATTTTCAGTACTTAATAAAATAAAATATTAGCACACTACTAAATTGGACCTTACTCAATGGCATCTAACAACAATTTACCTAACCATCCATAAATGTCCTTGGTGTTGAAAATATTGTTTCCCTCTGGAAATTGATCTTGTCTTTGTATCATTGGTGTGATGATGTAGATATAAAACTTCCTGTATATTACTTTATGCTAATAAATTCTCAGGAGGAAAGATACTATTTCATCAAATAAATTCTGCAATTTTAGAAACAGCTACATTTGCCAATTGAGTGAAAATACCTCTGTATTTGATTACTCTGCACCTGTATGAAATGATCATTACAGCAGTGTGTATTCTGAGTGAATTACAGAGTCTACTGGCCTTATATTGATGTTGCTTTAATTTATTTACATATTAACCCTACTTAAAATATTAATAGCATAAAGAGGAGCACAGGACACAAATCTATATTAGATCTAAAAGTGATACATAAGCCAAGTGTGAAAAACTAAAAGGTAGATGTTTTATATATCTTATGTTAGAAAGTGTCTTATTCCCTATTGAGGAACTAGTAAGTTTATGATGATGTCAGTTATTCTCAACCTCACAACAAAATTTAATGCATATTAAATTATCTTTAAAAAATTCACAGGTGTCTTACAAACTATATACCAGGTGTACGAAAAATGTACATACATTTTAAGAGATGTTACCTATGTATTACTTTTCAAAGTTTAGTTGAATTACAGTGGTAATGTATAGTATGACATTCTGGGTTATATTTATACTACTACATCAGAAGAAGCATGTGATGCATTCTTGAAAATAGCAAAATGGAGCATTTCATACATTTTTTGCATACATTTTTTGGCATACATTTTTTGGCACCCTCTGTATATATGTTTATACATTTATGCTTTGTATGAATAGAATTACCAGTATTATAAGCTTTGGAAAAATTGCTTGTGTAGCTAAAATTTTCTTTACATTGAATAACATTTCCTTACATTTTGAACAGGAAAGAAAATAAATGCCAAAGATGATTTTTTCAAGCTAAGAATTGATTATGTTTCATCTATCCTTAGAGTTCAATAGGATTTTCTTGATGAGAAAATTATTAAAAATAACATGATTGATTTGTTTCAGAAACTTTTATTCTCTAATTTGTATAAAGATGCTGGGGTCTTAATCATTGAGAGTGCACTTATTAATGCTGAGAGTATTTTTGTGGTCTCTGTGCACCTTACAAGTCAATTGGGTTCACTTTTTCCTTTAAGCAACAAATAAAATTTTAGCTCAACCCTGTGATATATGAATGGATGACTTGGGGCATCCCTCTCATTATCTCAGGGAAATATACTTTTTCAAGGGACAAGAATGGCTCTGAGGTCATTTGTTTACTGACTTTTAAAAAATGAGTTTCTCTTACCAGCCAATGTCAACTTTCACCTTTACTCCACATTGGTAGCTCTTTTTTCTCTAAACACATATATGGTAGATCTTAACTGAAGGAACATATGGGGACATAGTGGTAGCAGTGAAGTTTACATAATTGCTGAGTTGACAAGAGCAAAAGAAATATTATGCATCCATATTATGAACAGATCTTTGGACATATTATTATCAGATGTTTCTTGCCAGATTTCTTAGCAGTCCCCAAAAGCTTTTGTGTATCCTGCTCAGAACCATCTTCCATTTTGTATTGTCTTTTTACTCTTCTCTGGATTATTTGACTCTACCTGCACATTATTGCTAATTTCACATGCAATTTGTATAGTGCTTTTTATTTGTCATCCAGGATCCACTCTTCCTCCTTTGTCACCTTTTCTGTATTCTGGAGATGTGATATATATGAACTGCCTGCAAGAGTTCCTTTGTTTTCTGGCATCCAGCTGGAATTATCCAGTGGGAGACAGCAGGAAACCAAAGGCAGGAAGAGAGAAAAATCAGGGTTTCCATTCCACTGACTCTCACCCTACTGGGTTGCCATATGTTTACTAGGCCCTTTATGTGAGGAAAGTGCTTATGTAGGTGGCCATTTCTACAGCCCCAGGCTTGTGTTCTGAGCCCTGAATTCCTTACTAAAAACAGCCAATAAAGATTTTCTTTTTGAATGAGAATTCTTTCTAGGAAAAGATAGTATACCTGCCCTTACCTTAACATTTTTCTTGCCCTGATATGCATATCTAAAGGTGAGTTTGGGTTTATTGTGTTATGATGAGAATGTTTCTGAAGTAAGCCATAGAAAAGCAAGTGATGATAATGGAGAGCTTTGTAGATTTTAACTCTTATAAACTGATATGAGGATCAACAAATTAATGTATTTAATTATACCAAGACAGACATAACCCAATATTTACTAATTATATGAAACTCAAAGCTCTTAGAGAATCAGTTTCCAAAAGAAAACCTTCCTGAATGGCATATTTTTGTCAGCAGAACACCTGACACCCAGGAAATGCTGAAAAAAATAGATAAAAAGAAGAAGTTTGAGATTAAGCATTATTTTAATGCTTTTATATAATCTCAGGGCTGTTCTTAGCAAGTA
>VMDO01032899.1:0-18506 GCA_007922755.1 Pedetes capensis
GTGCATAAATTTGGATAATAGTCATATTAACTGGCCTTCCTTGTAGGCGTATGGATATTATTCTATCACTGACAACTTTGTATTTCATGACAGATCTTGAAATGTCTTTTTTGATGGTGAATGCAACCCCATTTCTCTTTACTTTATCATTCCCACCATAGTAGACCATATGATTACCTGACTCAAAATGGCCCATGCCGGTTCATTTTAGCTCACTGATGCCTAGAATGTCAATGTTTATGTGCTCCATTTCTCTTTTAATGATTTCTAATTTGCCTAGATTCATACTACATACATTCCATGTTCCAATTATTAATGGATGTTTACAGTTGTTTCTCCTCATTTTGAGTCATGCCACATCAGCAAGTTGAGCACCCTGGGGTTTTACTCTATTTCTGTCATCATGGTATACTCTACTTCGAGGAGGCAATTCTTCCCCAGTAGTCTTTTGAGTGCCTTCCAACTTGGGGGCCTCATTTTCCGGCTCTATATCTGACAGTGTTTCTTTGCTATCCATAAGGTTTTCAATAGCTAGTTGTTCTGGGAGTGGCTCTCCAGGTCCTACTCCCTAGTCTATCTTAGTCTGGAAGCTGAGCTGAAAATCTGTGCAGCATGGGTAACCTTGCTCATGTCCGAGGTTACAGTGGCAGAGCTCTCAGCCTCATTGCAACATGCAAGCCCCCACAGTGCGGCAAACTGACAGATGTGTGGGGGTCCTAGGCACTAGTGAGCTAAAATGGACTGGCATGGACCATTTTGATTCAGATAGTCATATATTCTAATATGCTGAGAATGACAGATTAAAGAGAAATGGGGATGCATTCATCATCAAAGACATCTCAAGATCAGTCCTGAACTACAATGCTGTCAGTGACAGAATAATATCGATATGCCTACAAAGAAGGATAGTCAATATAACTATTCAAATTTATGTACCCACTGCTAAAGGTACAAACAAAGATAGAGAAGATTTTTACCATCTTTTGGAATATGAAATAGATAGAACATGCAATCAGGTTGAACTGATAATTATTGGGGACTGTAATATAAAAGTTTGAAAGAAACAAGAAGGGTCAGTACTTGGAAAATATCCCCTTGGTGACAGAAACGATGCTGGAGATTGCATGATAGAATTGTATCAGACCAATGACCTTTTCATTGCAAATATAATTTTTCACCAATATAAGTGATGGATATACACATGGAAGTCACCAGGTGGAACATACAGGAACCAAACTGACTACATTTGTGGAAAGAGATGATGGGAAAGCTCAATCTCAAATGTCAGAATGAGACCAGGTGCTGACTGGATCAGACTACCAACTGCTCATAAGCAGGTTCAAACTGAAAATTAAGAGAATTAGAAGAAGTATACAAGAGAAAAGGTATGACCTTGAGTATATCCCACCAGAGTTCAGAGACCACCTCAAGAACAGGTTTGATTGTATTAGATACTAATGATTAAAGACCAGATGACTTGTGGCATGACCTCAAATATATTATTCATGAGGAAAGCATAAAGTTACTAAAAAACAGGAAAAAAGAAAAGACCAAATTGCATGTCTAAGAGACTCTGAAACTTGCCCTTGAATGTCTAGGAGCTAAATTAAAAGAAAATATAATGAAGTTAGGGAACTAAACAGAACATTTCAAAAGGCAAATCATGATGATAAAATCAAATATTTCAATGACATGTGTAAAGAGCTGCAGATGAAACCCAAAAAGGGAAGAACACATTCTGTTTTGCTCAAGCTTAAAGAATTGAAGAAAAAATTCAAGCCTCAAGTGGAAATAGTGAAAAACTCTATAGGGAAAGTATTAAACAACACAGGAAATATCAAAAGAAGATGAAAGGAATTCACAGAGTCATTATACCAAAAAGAATTCGTGGATGACCAACCATTTCTAGAGGTTGCATATAATCAGGAACCAATTGTACTTAAGTATGAAGTGAAAGCTGCCTTGAAGGAATTGGTGAAACACAAGGGTCTAGGAATTGATGAAATACCAATAGAGATATTTCAGCAAACAGATGTGGCCCTTGAGATGCTCAGTTGTTTATTCCAAGAGATTTGGAAAGTAGCTACCTTGCCAATTGGCAGGAAGAGATCTGTATTTGTGACTATTCCCAAGAAAGGGGATTCAACTGGATATGGAAACTATCAGAGAATATCATTAATATCAAAACAATCAAAATTTTACTAAAGTTCATTCAAAGGAGACTGCAGCATTATATAGACAGGGAACTGCCAGAAAATTAAGCCAGATTCAGAAGAGGGCAGGGAACCGGGGACCTCATTGCTGATGTTAGATGGATATTGGTCAGAAGTAGAGAATACCAGAAAGATGTCTATCTATGTTTTATTGTCTATGGAAAGGCATTTGACTGTGGGGATCAGCAAATTTTAGATAACACTGCAAAGAATGGGAATACCAGAGCTCTTTATTGTACTGATGAGGAATCTGTACACGGACCATGAGGGGAGGCAGTTATTTGAACAGAAGGAGACACTGCATGGTTTAAAGTCAAGAAAGGTGTGTGTCAGAGCTGTATCGTTTCACCATACCTCTTCAGACTATGGTGAGCAAATATTCCAAGAAGCTTAACTTTATGACAAAGAACATGGCATCAGGATTAGAGGAGGACTCATTAACAACCTGTATTATGTAGATGACACAACTCTGCTTGCTGAAAGTGAAGAGGATTTGAAACATTTACTGAGGAAGATCAACGAACACAGCATTCAGTATGGATTATCGCTCAACATTAACAAAGGAAAAATTCTCATGACTGGGCCAGTATGAAACTTCACGATAAATGGAGAAAATACTGAGGTTGTGCAAGATTTTGCGTTACTTGATTTTACAATCAGCACTCATGGATGCATCAGTCAAGAAATTAAAAGGTGCATTACACTGGGAATAGCTGTTCCTAAAGACCTCTTTAAAATGCTGGAAAGTAAAGATGTCACATTGAAGACAAAGATGTGCCTGACTCATGCTATGGTATTTTCAGTCATGTCATATGCTTGTGAGAACTCTACCTTGAATAAGAGAGACAGGAGAATTGATGCTTTGAATTATGGTGCTGGTGACTAATACTGAATATATTGTAGACTGCCAAAAGACCCAACAGATCTGTCCTAGAAGAAATGCAACCAGAGTACTCTTTGGAAGCAAGGATGGCTAGACTGCTTCTGATATATTTTGGACATGTTGTCAGGAGGGACCATTTCCTGGAGAAGGACATCATGTTTGGGAGAGTGACAGATCAACGAAAAAAAGGAAAACTCTCAACTAGTTGGATGGGCATATTGTCTGCAACAATGGGTTTACACATAAAAAAAGATCATCTACGTGGCATAGAATTGGGGAATGTTTCCTTCTGGAGTACATAGCATTGCTATTACGTGAACCCCACTCAGTGGCACCCAACATCATGGCTCAACATCATCATCAACAGCAACAGCAACAACAACAACAACAAATCTATCATCTCATCTGTACGCTGGAAAATTGAATAATAATATGTTAGGAAAACCTAGAGAGGGAGGGAGAGAGAGTCGGAGAGAGAAAGAGAAAGAATAATTATCTTTCTCCTTTCTCTTTATTAATCTGTCCACATTCACTTTATCATGTTAATTTTCTTCAAAAGGTCCAGCAAATTCCTATTTCATAGAGAGTAAGACAATTTCCTCAATCTTGCTTCAAAGCTCTTCCTAATTTGGTTATCCATCTTACCTCCCAGATATTGTCTTGGCTTTGTGCTGGTCCATGTGCCCTTTTCATCATTCCTTCGCTGTGCCCTGCTGATTCCCTCCACAGATGCCCGCATATTCATCCCCCGAGGCTCCACATGCCATCCTCCCTCTCCTTTGCCAATGCCTATTCTTAACCTCAAACTTCACCTCTTTGATTTTAAAACATTCTTGGTGTTCTTATTTGTCTCTTAATGTGCATTTTATCATTCATATTGCTGCACTGTTATTTTATTTTTAAGTTCAATGCATAGGTTCCAGCTACAGACCATGTCTTTGTTTCCTTTGTATTTCCCAGAGCACTGGCATGATCATGGGTAGAGCGTTGCTCACTGAAAATTCTTTGGTGTTTGAAGAGAACAAACACATATTGCAGACAGAATCAGGACAATTTTATTGTCTAAATAAATGTCTCAGATTTATTTTTGTAATTTCAGATGAGGTGATAGCACAGGTGGCTATTGAGTACTTGTTTTATATCAAATTGAATCCTAATTTCTTACATATTGGTCTTATAAAACACACCAGTTCATTTCATTTCTGATTTTTATTTCTTTACAATTTGTTTTAACATTATTAAAAAAGAAAGAAAAATGAAAGTCTCAAAACCTTGACAAGCAAAATGGAAAAAGCATTTGTACATAGATCAAATCTTAAAATAGTTAAATTTTAACATAATTAAGCCAGCAGCAAAATTAGCAGTCAGAGAAACCGTTTTACTAATTGAACTATATGTAATACACTTTCAATTAGTAAGTACATGTTGAGATCCTTCTATTTATCAGAGACATAATAAAAATAAAATGAAAATAAAATCACTGCTACTTTCCTTTTATATAAATACAACTCTGGTATTAAAGTTTTAGATTTATATTTGAGAGGAAAAATTTGAGGAGGGTGGACAGTTCTTTCCTACTTATGACAGATTGTATTCCACTTTCTATAGCAGTTTGTAGAGCAAACAGCTTGAAGATAGAGAGAGTGTCTACCTCTGGCACAGAGGACATATTTGAAAAATAATTTTTGTTAGTATGTAATTTTACCTGTACATATTTGTCTGCTTGCTGTGCTGTAGGAGCTTGCATGTTGCTGTAATGCTGAAAGCTATGCCATGGGTATCTTAGATACCAGCAGGGCCACCCATGGTGGACAGGTTTCAGCTGATCTTACAGACTAAGATAGACTAGGGAGAAGGACCTGGAAGCCCAGAAAAAAAAATTAACCATTGAAAACCCTATGAATAGCAGAAAAGTACTGTCAAAAACATTGAAGGGAAATGAGGCCCCCAGGCTGGAAGGCATTCAAGAAACAACTGGGGAAGAGTTGCCTCCTCAAAGTAGAGTCAACCTTCATGATGGGAATGGAGTAGAGCCACTGGGACCTCCTTTTGCTCATGTAACAAGACTCAAAGTGAGAAGAAACATAATATCTGCAACAATGGGCTCGAATATTAAAAAATAAAAAAGATCATGTGTATGGCACAGTGTTGGGTAGTTTCCTTCTGTTATACATAGGGTCACTATGAGTTGAACTCATCTCGATGACACCTAACAACAATACAGTAATTTTAGATGCTCTAATCACAAATCATCTGAGATAATGTTATTTTTCTTCACTATATTAACCACTTTACTACCATTATATATCCCCTCATATTATATTATAGACCTTTAATACTGTTTATGCTGTGTAATTTATGTAAAAATTAGCACATTATCAGATTCATCGGCACTTTTCTAATATTACTTATTAGGTAGAGAATAAGTGATCTGTTTACATGCATGACACGTTTTTAACTACCATGTGTTTCTTCTTCAGACAACCTACTTTCCTCTTGAAATAGAGAAGGGTCTTTGGGGGATAGTTCATATTTCAAAAAAAAAATCAGTCTTCTTTTTAACCTTGCTCAGATTTGTACAATGGTTTTGTGTATAGTGATTGTTTTAATTTTTAACGATAATAGATTATTTGCTCTTTAAAAAACAAGTTGCATAGTAATGAGTACAGAATGATCACATTTTTATAAAAAGGATATCTTTTCTTTGCAGTACTAAGGGTTGATCCCAGGCCCTTGTGCTTGCATGCTTTCAAGTGCTGTACCATTAAGCTGCACCTCCAGCACATTTTTTTACTTTTTGAGACAGGTTCTTGCTAAATTACGGAGACTGCCTCTGGTCTCAAACTTGTGATCCTCCTGTATTTGCCTCCTGAGTTGCTGGGATTACAGGAATGTGCCACCTCTCTCCAGCTAAAAAGGATATCTTTATATTCTTGTATGTTTGTGTGTGAGGAAGACTTCATGTCAAACTGGTATCAAGTTCCATCTTATGTAGGTTAGTAGAGAGGGTAGACTTAACCTTTGTACAATTTTATGTTAATACTTTCTCTTGCAATGTGGTTTTGTGCCAGAAATGTAAAATTGATGAAGTTTCTTCTTTGTATGCTTGTTTTGGTTTGGTTTGGTTTTGGGTTTTTTTAGACACAGTCAAGCTGTGTCTCAGTCAGCTGTCATCACTGTAGCAGAAAAACCAACCCAAACAAACCTATGGAGGAAGAAGTTTCTTGGGAACTTACAATTAGAGAATCAGGCTGTAATGTCCACAAGGCAAACATGGCTATGGCATCAAGGACCTGTGTCCTATGACCTTACAGCTTGGTGGATTAGGAACAGAGAAAGACTTAGGCCAGGGGTCTGGGGTAAAAACCTCCAAAGGCCCACCTCCAGGAAGCTATTTCTGCAAAGCAAGAATCCTACCTCCAAAAGTTTCATAACCTAGCAGGCCAGTGCCATCAGCTGAGGACTAAAAGTTAAAGCACATGGTTATATTCAAGCCATGTCAGGAGCCTGTGCTAGCTTTGAGCTCACAATCTACCTGCATCAGCCTCCTAGGTGCTGAGATTACAAGCATGCACCAACCACCATGCCTGGCTTTGTTTTTAATAAAACAAATATAAATATTGAGGAAACAATCTATTAGAGCAAATTAAAAGTATGAGAAGACATCCATGTAAGAGTTAATATTTAAGTTAATACTATTTCAACACAGGAAGATATTCATAAGCTTGAATAAAATTTTGGAATACTTTATATATTTTATGAGCAAATTCCCATCACAGTACTTATTTATATTTTATGTAACATTAGACATCCTGATGAATTATTTTTTCAATAATTTGTTTCTTTATTTAAAATATATAACATAGTATAGCTTTGTGTTTATTTGAAGATATGTACTCCAAAAATGCATTTCTCAATTTGAACTACAGGAAATTGTTACATATCTCACCTTTTGTTTGTGTTAAGACATAAAATTGAAGTCAGATTATGTGAATCTATTAAGATACTTTATTTAACAACAATGAATTATTTTTTCATGAACAAATACTACAATAGAATAGTTTATCCAATAGAACAACATGTTTTATAATTTTCCATCAGCTATAAAAATAGAATATTACTTGAAATTTTTGAATGTTATGCTCATTTTTATACTTTATATCCCATTTTAAGTACCATATTATAATTATTTTATTTTGATGTTATTTTAGTTTTTCTCATAGTAAACATGTTTTTGAACATTTAAATATTTGATATATTTTAAATTAACATATTTTCATTCTAAATGTGCATTGTTCATTTTATTTTTATAGCATTTTGAGTGTTTGTAAATGTGCTGTCATGTCTTTTCTCTTGTGGCAGACGACTCAAAACAATTTACTTAGCCCTTTTTGTATGCATAACCCTCTGTTAGTTCCTTGAGTTATCTTAGCCATGTGTCTATAAGTGAAAGAGTCATATCCTACTTAAACATCTTTGGGAGCCCATTACCCTATAAAACTTGGAAGTATAAAATCAGGATTGGTATTCTTCCCAGGAAAAGGTTTGGAGGAAATGATGGCCATGTTGTAGATTTCCACCAGATGAATCATAGTGCAAAGGTAGAAAATAAGATTGAGATGGCTTCATGTTTTCAAAAAATTAATTTCAGTAAATAAAGCAATGTAGTCATAAAGAAATAAAATCAAGTGATAATTTTAGATATTTAAGTTTAGCTCATTCTAGCCATTGTTTATATGTTGAAATAAGAACTAGATTTCTACATACTGTTCTGTGCCTGTAGATGGTATTAATAGCACTAAGGATAAAAATGCATGCTCAGTGTTTTGCCTGGTGATTTTTGACAGTGTAGCCATAGGAATTTTAGTTTCCTATTTCTCATGTCAGGTCTAGCAAGTTCAATAAAGAATGCAGTCATTCTCTGCTTATCTGAGTTGTGGATAGTTAATCATAATATAATTTTATAATAAGATCCTCATGTCAGCTACTCTTTAACCAAAGAGTCCTAGATTGATGAGGTGAAAAATGTATTTTTGAACAAATTTCTATAACACATTTTGCTTTATGGCTTGAAAATAACAGTCTAGTATTCTCATAGCTTTTGATTCCTATTTGCTATATGATAAACGAGAACATTGGAAAGTTTGCAATTCTATTTTCTTTCACATTATAATAAAACTATTCCATTTTCTAATGTTTTTTCTTAGTTTTCTATCCCATAATGACAACACTGTCCTCTCTATTGCTGTCACTCAACTCTACCTTATATTTAGAGTATATTTGTGAAACTGTAAGGATGTGTCTGATATTTTAGAGTGGAAAATTCAGATCCAATCTGAGCTGATCTACATCTTTCTAGGATGATCCGCTGAGTTCTTATGCTGATCCTGATGATATAGGTTATTTATAGTTTTTTTTTCTTATTGTTTTTGTTGTTGTTTGGCACTTGGGGCCTTTAACTCGGGGCCTCTTACATGCTAGGAAAGGGCTTTACCACCACCCCACCTCGACTTTTTTATTTTGAGATATGGCCTCTCTAAATTGGCCTCTCTAAATTGCTCAGGCTGCCTCTGGCCTGGAACTCATGATCCTCCTGCTTCATCCTCCTGAGTTGCTGGATTACCTCCATGTGCCATGATGCCTGGCTATACTTTTTAATGTAGTGTTTTCACGTGACCTAGATTGAATAATATTAGGAATATTTTAAATTTGTGAGGGTTTCCCAGTTATAATTTTAATGAACATATTTGTATGCATTTACATAGAATTTAATGAAAATGAAGACTAGGAAGACAGGATGAATCACTAGGGTCCAAAGAGGTTCATTATTAAGCCTGTTTATTTGACATTAAACATTTAAAATATTTTTCCCTATATTCATGAAATTCAAAGGCACTGAATACATATGACAAGATATTGTAAGAGATTGTTCATTGTAATATTCTTAACCTTTTTCTTTTACTAATGTGCCACCTCCCCAAGTACAGAGTAATTTGCTTTAATTTCTTTCATTCTCCACTACCCTCAAATTATTTTGATTTTTCTCTTCACTCCATCTTCCAGGAGAAAGAAAAATATGCTTAGTTGTTTGACATGTTGACATCAAAATCTTTGTATTTGAGGATTTTTTCTTGTTGGTGATGGTAGTCCGTAATAAAATAGATAATTTAAATTTCTCACAGTCTAAATACTCCCAACAAATGATGTATTTGTCTGTAAATATTTCTTGTACTCTGCATATCCTATAATTTTCTGAGGGAGGTTTGGTAAAACTTACTACCATCATGAGTTTTTAAAATTTCTCCTTTTTATTTTTCTATATTTTGAAAGTATATTATTAAATGGCTTGACCCATTATTTTTTTCTTTTGGTTTTTTAATTGTACATATTTATGGGATACAGAGTGGTAATTCAGTTCATATATTTATTGTACCATTATTAAATCTGGGTTTTTTACACTTTCATTTCCTTAAACATTATACAACAATTTTTGATTAACATATAAATATAATTGTAGATATTTATGAGGCATCACATTGCTTGTTGTTGCTGGGTGTCGTGGAGTCAGTATCAAACTCATGGCGACCCTACGTACAACAGGTGAAACACTATTGTTAGTGCTTCTCTGCTGTTCATAGGGTTTTCAATGGTGGAATGATTTTTGGGAGTGGGTTGACAGGTCCTACATCACGTGGTGTTCCCAGGCGGTCTCCCACCCAAGTACTAACCAAGCCTGACCCTGCTTAGCTTCCAAGATCTGATGGGGTAGGATGCCACAGGGCTAAGGCTGCAGGAATTTATGAGGCATAATATGATTTTTTAAAGTTGCATACAGTGTAGTGAGATTCATTGTGGGCTTTCATAGTTGCATCCTGTATTTCACACTTGTTTTTCCCTTCTTTATTCCTCTATGCTATCCCCCCTTTCACTTTTCCCGTTACTCCCCCTCTCATGGGTTTCTCTTCCCCTCATGATGGGTCCATTTACATTTTCCAATCTTAAATATGTACAGTTGTATATATGTGTGTGTGTGTGTATATATTCTTTAAGGTAGGGCTAGCTTGCACATGAGAGTATTTCTCTTTTTGGGTCTGAGTAACTTTGCTTAAAACGATGATCTCCAATTCCATCGATTTTGCTGCAAATGATGTATTGTCATTCTTCTTTACTGCTGAATAATGTTCCATTATGTGTATATACTGCATTTTTTAAATCCAGTCATTTGTTGATGGATATCTGGGCTGATTCCATATCCTTACGATTATGAAGAATGCTGTAATAAACATGGAGGTGCAGGTGTCCCTGTAGAATGACAACTTATCTTCCTTTGGGCATATTCCTAGAAGTGGTACACCTGCATCATATGGTAGCTCTACTTTTAGTTTTCTGAGGAACCTCCATACTGATTTCTATCCTGGCTGAACTAATTACACTCCCACTATCATTGTAAAAGTGTTCTTTTTACCCACATCCTCACCAGCATTTGTTGTTATTTGTTTTGCTGATGTTAGCAGTTCTGACAGGTGTGAGATGGAATCTCAGACTAGTTTTGATTAGCATTTCCCTGATGGCTAAGGATACTGAATATTTTTTCATACATTTGTTGGCCATTTGTATTTCATCTTTTGAAAACTATCTGTTCAGTTCCATTGCCCAATTATCCAGTTAATTTTTGTATTGTTTAATTTCTTGAATTCTTTGCACATCCTAGATATTAATCCTCTGTCAAATGTATAGGACACTAAGATTTTCTACTATTTTGTGGGCTCTTTATTAATTGTTTCCTTTGCTATGCAAAAGCTTTTAAATTTTATGTAGTCCCATTTGTGTATTCTTGGTGTAATTTCCTGGGCACTTGGAATCTGACCCCTTGATTTTTACAATATATTTCATTTCATCCCTATTAAGGATTTTGCATTTGTCTATTTCCTCTAATATTAATACTTATAGAGTTGTTTCTATTGGTTAATATTTGCAGAGTATGCTTTTCCAGCATACTCCACTTTTTATTTTTAACATTTATGCATTCTTGAATTATATTTCTCTAGAAAATAGAATATAGTTAGCATTTTATCTTAAAATGTAGATTTAAAATTACATTCTTCTTTTAATTGGAGCATCAATTTTATTTATTTTCTAAGTAACTACTAAAATATTTGAATTAAAATATATGTGTTAATTTTGTTTGCTGTTTGTCCCAATTGTTCTGTGTTCCCTTTTGGATCACTTTGAATTAGTTATTTTTAATTACTTCATTTTCTCTCTCATTATTTACTTATGCAGTTTTTAAAAACTATTCTGCTAGTGGGTATATTAGAGATTACAATCTCTATCTTTGACCTGGAAAAAGCCTAGCTTAAGTGAACACTTGTAATTTTCTGGTTAATGTTAGGACCTTAAAACACTTACACTTCTGTTGCATTTCTTTCAGTTGTAACTTCAATCATGTATTTCAATACTACAAGTATATGCTTAATAATACATTATAATGCCCTCAATATTCATTAAAATTTACACAGCTCTTTATCACTGTCTTGGAATCTTCTATATTTCTACGTCTCTTTTTGTCTATCTGGTATCATCATTCTAATGCATGAAGAACTTTCTTAATATTTGTGGACTGGTGAAGAGTTCCTTCTGTCTCTTTCCTTCATTCTTTTTTCTCCTAAAAATATTTATCTCACTTTTTATTTTTAAATATATTTTTACTAGTATCGAATTTCATACTTGAAATTATTTTTGTTTTTAGTGCTGTTATGTTTTTCTCTTTTAATGAGATTTCATTGTTGCTTTTTAAAACTAATGTATCTTTTTCTGGCTACTTTTAATCTTTTTGTTGTTGTTGGATTTTAATAGTCTGACTTACCTTTAGTAGTCTCACTCAGCAGAAAGCTTGTGATTGGCAGAAGGGAGTGTGTATCTATGTGAGGCTTGTGATTGGTCCTTAGGCAAGACTGATGATTGATCCATAAGTAAGGCTTGTGATTGGTGGAGCTAGAAGTTCTGCAGTGTGTTTTGCTGTGATTGGAATTACAATCAATGCACAAGCATGCCACTCCACTCTTTTCAGTATATAAGGAGGCTGTTTCCCACTGTTTTCAGGGCAGTCTGGGAGATTGTCTCCTGTGTAACCCTCCCTGCAGTGTTCCAACATTAGACCCAATAAAGTCTTCCCATTAATGGTCTTTTGCCTACTTGTGGTCTTTGTCATGGTAGAGTGAGCTGAGTCTGTTGCATGAAGATCAGACAAAAACCTGGGTCTTCCACCCTCTGCTGCCACCCTGCAACAGCAGTAGCCATAGTAGCAGCAGCAGTGAGGAGGCAGTGAAGAATTCCAGAGAGTCATGGGGAGTTGAGGGCCCAACACCCAAAGCTCAGAGTTACAACAACAGGCAGCTGATAGTTCCAAAGAGCCACTGAGAATGAAGGGCCCTGATACCCAAAGCTCTGAGCTGTGACACTAGACAGTGGCTGAAGAGTTTCAGAGAGTGACCAAGGGTAGAGTCTGTAAGAAGGGAAGACTGTGAAGGAATGGCAAGAGGTGGTGGAAAAGCTGAGACTATAGAAATGAGAGGCCCGAGGGCCAATGGTGCACACCTGTAATCCCAGCAACTCAGGAAGCTGAGGCTGGAGGATCCTGAGTTCCAGGCCAGAGGCAGCCTGTGCAACTTCATGAGACCATGTCTCAAAATAATAATAATAACAATAAAGGGGCCTGGGAGTGTAGCTCAGTGGTAGAGCACTTGCCTAGCTAGCATGCACCAGGCCCTGGGTTCAGCCTCCCAGCACTGAAGGAGGAGGCAGAGGGGGAGGACAGTTTCCCAGGAAGGGAGGTGAGAAACTGAGAAGTCCCCAAGGCAGGAGCCAAGACTCAGAGGACTGCAGGCCCTGTTTGCTAGAAGAGGTGGAGAGACCTGCCAGGGGTTAAAAAGATGACAGCCCTTGCACTCAAACCCTGGAAGCTGCAATTCTAGCAATTTGTTATTGACACTCTATGCTCAGAGCAGTAAGCCTCTGGCTTTGAGAGCTTGGAGCCAGCAGCTTCTAGTTCTGGAGGCCCAGAACCATAAGCCTCTGGGTTTAGAAACCCAGCTTGTGAGCCTTTGGAATTCAGGGCTGTCAGCACTAAGGCAACTGCCCCTGGCCTGTTTAGGGAATCTCAGTCAGCTGTTTGTGACAAGTGTACCATAGAGGTTAAGCACAAAATTGTTTCCATGTTCATGAGTTGCAAACCTGGCCTTGTGAGAGTCAATGAGTTACTTTTTAGACTTGCTGTATCTGAGATCTGTAGCTAAAAAGTAGAAATAATATGGCCAGAGGCCATTTCACTGGGTAGTTGTGAAGATTAAATGAGAACACAGATCATTTATGAGCATTAGTAACTTAAGTGTTATTAATGGTCATTATTATACTTTTTACCTACTTGTTTAAGATTTAAATATTATATAACATGCAAGGCAAATAAGCAATTTTCAGATTGTAAATCTATGCTAAACTTAATAATTCCATGTATGTCATTTTAGTTCAATTGTACTATCCAAGAAACACAATAGTAATCTTAGTGAGGTATTATTGTGTTAGACACTAATGATCAAATACTAGACAAGTTGTGGCATCACATCAAAGACATTTTTTAGGAAAGCAAAAAGTTACTAAAAAAATGACCAAATTACATGTCATAAGAGACTATGAAATATACCCTTGAATGGAACAGCTAAAGTAAAATAGGAAGACATGATAAAGTTAAGGAACTAAACAGAAGATTTCAAAAGGCAACTCGAGAAGACAAAATCAAGTATTATGACATGTACAAAGAGCTGGAGATAGAAAACCAAAAGGGAAAATACACTCTGTTTAGCTCAAGCTTAAAGAATTGAAAAACTTAATTCAAGCCTCAAGTGGTGGTAGTGAAGAATTCTACACAGAAAATATTAAATGATGAAGGAAACATCAAAAGAAAATGGAAGAAATACACAGAGTCATTATACCAAAAAGAATTAGTGGATGGCCAGCTATTTCAAGAGGTTGCATATGATCAGGAACCAATGGTACTGAAGGAAGAAGTAGAAGCTCCCTTGAAGGGATTGGTGAAATACAAGGCTCCAGGAATTGAGGAAATACCAATAGAGATGTTTTAACCAACAGGTGCAGCACTGGAGGTGCTAACCTGTTTATACTAAGAGATTTGGAAAACAGCTACCTGGCCAACTGACTGGAAGAGATCCATATTTGTGCCTATTCCCAAGAAAGGGGATCCAATCTGATCTGAGAATGATCAAATGATATCATCAATATCACGTGCAAATAAAATTTTGCTAATGAGCATTCAAAAGTGACTGCAGCAGTATATAAACAGGGAACTGCCAGAAAATCAAGCCAGAATCAGAAGAAGTTGTGGACCCAGGAACATCATCGCTGATGTCAGGTATATATTAGCCAAACACAGAAAATAAGGGAAAGGTATCTATATATGGTTTTTGACTATAGAAAGGTACTTGTGTGGATCATAACAAATTATGGATAAGATTGTGAAGAATGTGAATACCAGAGTACTTAACTGTGTTTATGAGGAATGTGCACATGGATTAGGAGGCATTAGCTCATACAGGACCAAGAAACACTGCCTGGTTTAAAAGCAAGAAAAGTTAGGCTTCAGGGCGTAGCATTTTACCATACCTCTTCAGTCTTGCTACTGAGCACATATTCTGAGACTCTGGATTTCCTGAAGAGGAATTTGGCATCAGGATTGGAGGAAGACTCATTAACAATCTGTCATGCAGATGACACTACTGTGTTTGTTGAAAGTGAAGGGGATTTGAAACATTTCCTGATGAAGATCAAAGAATGTAACCTTCAGTTTGGATTATGTCTCAATATAAACAAAACAAAAATCCTTATAACTGGGTCAGTATGCAGCTACTTGATAAGTGGAGAAAAGATTGAGGTTGTCCAAGATTTGGCTTTACGTGGTTATGCAATCAATACCCACAAAAGCAGTGGTCAAGAAATCAGAAGATGCATTGCACTGGGAAAAATCTGTTGCAAAATACTCCTTCAAAGTATTGAAAAATAAAGATGTGTCACATTGAAGACAAAGGTATACCTGACTCATGCCATAGTATTTTCAGTTGTATCATATGGTTGTGAAAGCTGGACATTGAATAAAAGAGACAGGAGAATTGATGCTTTTGAATTATGGTGCTGGAGACAAATGTTGAATATACCATGGACTGCCAAAAGAACCAGCAAATCAATCTGAGAAGTGTAACCAGCATGCTCTTTGCAAGCAAGGTTGGCCAGACTGCATCTTATGTATTTTGTACATGTAGTCAGGAGGGACCAATCCCTGGAGAAGAACATCATGTTTGGGAGAGGGGCAGGTCAACCAAACAACAAAGACTCTCAACTAGATGGGTTGATACAGTGATTGCAACAATGGGCTTAAACATAAAAAAGATCATGTGCCTGCCATAGAATTGGAGTGTGTTTTCTTCTGTTGTACATAGGGTCGCTATGAATTGAATGTAACTCAAGGGCATCTAACAAGAAGGAATGTTCACCAAGATCCAGGGCTCATTTTGTCTTGAGTAGACTTAACAATTTATGTAAATTCTAGAATTGGGTGACTACTTTGTAGTAAAGTTTCTTGTTTTCATTACTAAATAGCTCTGTGTTTCTATTTAAATTTATTAAATGTGGAAGCATTTTCAGTAATTTTTTAAATTTTTGACAGAAAATATAATCCTTCTTAGGTCAATTTTGAACATGACACTACAATAAATGACTGCATTACCTAATGATAATCATTCCCCTTAGTTAATCCATATTTTCCACACACTGCCTCTAAATCATAGTTCAGCTAAATTCATAGCAGTAATGGTGAATTGGCATTCATTAATCCCTAATTCATTTTGAATCATAATGTAAAAAAAGATCAGTTACTAAATAACCTTATTATGAAAAATCTTGCAAGGGACATGAACAATTGCTGCAATGAAAATGCTTTTAAGATAGATTGGTTCCAAAGCCATTCAATTAGAGTCTATCTCTTTTTATTTATCAAATATAACTATTTAAATCTATTTTCTACTGTAATGATTACTTAGGTTTTTATTTTTAAACTGTCTATAAGGAAACCACATACCCATTTGAGTCATGAAAAGACATAGTATATTCCTAAGATGGAGAAATTGGGGTTTTGGTAAGATAAACAACAACAACAACAAAAAAAACAATTATGCCTCAAACTGTAGACTAAAAAAATACTCTGAAATTGTCTTGTGAATCACGTTTCTTTGACTGAATCAGGAATGGAGCAACATAATTACTGCCTTCTTTCAGTCTTCTCCTCCAAGGTATTTCTGTGCCTTCAAAGGTGAATAGCAATCACATAAATGATGCTTTCCATAGCCTCAACCTGTCATGTTGTTTTGTTTGTACTAAGGAGAATGTTGTAAGTTGGATTGATTGTATTATTATGTTTTAAATTAACAGCTTCACCTCATCTTCCAAAATTAAAACAATGTTTTATAACACTGTGAAAATTAGAAAAGTAGTGATCATCTTCACAATTTTGTGCAAGAAAGGACTCTATCTATATTGTTTCAATCTATTTTGAAATATAATCATTTTCTTCAAAAAATGTTTTGTACTAGGAAAGGATAATGAGTAATAGAATCTGAGAGATTTAGGTTTGAACTGTGTTTCCTCTAACTTTTTTGATCTTTAATTTTCTTGTTTCTAAAATGAGATGATAAATAAATATTTCTTTTGGAGATTAAGTGGCATACTAGCATAAAGTCTGTCATGCTCTATCCACTTAGAAAATAACATCCTGGAGGGGTGGAGTCAAGATGGCGGACACATAACACACACCTTCTGTTCCAGAGCAATAAGAAGCCTCGATTAGGGGCTTAAAAGTCAAATTGAATAAATAGAAACAGAGATAATTTAGTTTGAGAGATAGAGAATGATACTAGGCGTGCACTGAAATCAAGGATTAGGCTTCAGAGGAGCTACACAGTGGCCAGCAGCGGGACCGCCGCCATTTCGCCATCACACAGGGAGCGGATAGAATCCCAGAGACCTGGAGGGGATTTCGTGCACACGCACCCACGGGCCCGGACCCAACACGGAGTGCAACCTTGGCAGCACACTCTCACCACGCCTGCGGGCACAGTCTGCAGTTCCTAGGTGAGTCACCGTGAAGGAGCACACAAACGCCCTCCATAGCGGCCGTGGAGCGAACAGGGAAGCCGGTGCCAGCAATCCGCGTCTAGAGCTGAGACGCGGCTCCCCTCCCTTCTGCTGCGGCGGGTCAGGCCTACGATCGCGAACTCCACAGAAATTTGGGCACACATATATCCGGATCCCAGACACATCAGAGGTGAGCCCAAATCACCCCACTGTGCTGCGGAGAGATCTGGGGCTTGTGGAGGTGACTAAGTTGCGCGCGGAAGGGGAGCTCCTTTTCGGCGGAAACCGCTTGCCCCTGCCTGAGCTCCTTTTTGGCGGAAACTGCTCGCCCTGGCGCGCTGCTGGGGAGCTCCTTTTCGGTGCACAGCTCGCCCCTGGCGGAGAAGTTCTGAGTGCGACCACAGCACACAACAAGGCTGTGGGGAGGAAATCTCTGATTTGGGGAATTGGCGCCCGATCTCTGTGGGACAGGGAGATCTTCAGGGAAGACCCCACAGGTTCCACTGCCTCTCGAACAGTACAGTAGTCGTGGAGTGTTTTGTGGAACAGTCTCTTTGGGCACTCGGGGCCCCAATTAAATCCAGATTGTTATGAAGAGCTTGGCTATATGGACCCAATGAGACCGATGGATACTGCGGATTGTGTGGAAATACTGCCACCCTGAGCTCTATTGTGAACATTGCACCCTGCATTATTGAATCCACCTGGTCAAACTGGGTGTAATAGTTCAGACTCCACCCTCAAGATAATATGTTTTTACTGTTAACAGGGTCTTCAGCCTGCTTCCTTTGTGAAAGCTGGACTGACACTCTGTGGCCCCAGCCCATACATTTTTTTTCTTTTTGAGATAGGCTCTTGTTGGGCTGCACAGATATTGGGCTTGAGACCCTCCTGCCCCCATCCCACAAGTCACAGGGATTCCAGGCGTCCTTCACTGCACCTGACTGCAACAATTGTTATATGTATGGGGGAGAGTCTATGCGTGAGGTCTGGAATTTTATATTTTATTCTATTTTTTCTCTTTTCTTTGTATTTTACTTTTTTAAAATTTTTATCTTAATTTTATTAGTACTATAATTTTTTTCTTTTTTTTCTTCTTTTCTTTCCTTCTATGGGGCTTTGAATTCAGGGTTCTGCGCCTGCTTATCTGGTAGGTGCTGGATTGACGTGCTGCACCCCAGGACCCCCCCCCTTTTTTTTTTTTTTTTTTTTTT
>VMDO01032900.1:0-18510 GCA_007922755.1 Pedetes capensis
AGATCAGACAAGATCGAAAACCAGGGTGGTATGGCGGTAGACACTGGTCCTGTGGCATTATGTAAAGATTAAGTGACATTTAATAATTGGAAGTGTTTTTCCAGGTGTGTGGTATATGCTCAATAAACAGTCTCTTTCTATAGTAGTTATTGTAGTAATTTTGGTAGTTAAAGAGACAGTTGTAACAGCTATAAATACTTTATTTCCATTTCATAGATGAAGAAATTTGTGCAAAGGAAAGCAAATATCCCAGGTGTCACAGGATACCAAACCAACCCCAGGACACAGCCTAAGACCTGTCATGCAGTCTGTTTAAATAAAATACCTGATTGAATGAGTTAATGAAAGGAGAAAACCGAGCCAGTGGTGTGGTTAGTGGTATGAATGCCTCAGTGAGGTCTGAAGTGGGGCAGGGCTGTGTCCCTCAGGAGGGAGTTACTGGGTTATGTCTGGGGTGGGAAGGATTCTTACCTAAAGAACTAGATTGGCTGCTGTTAGGACAGAAGGCTGAGCTGGAACCCCAAAGCCCACAGGAGTGGACCACACATGCCAACCGGGAAGGTCGGCTTCCACCAGCTCCATGCTTGGGTCCCACTTGGCTCTCCGACCTCATGGACCCCGGTATTCCCCCAGACAGCCCCGGTGCCAGATAATCCTGGGTGTGTCCTTCCTTCTACACATGAGGATTTTCCCAGAAGTCTGTCTATCCATCACCTTGTTTATCCAGGACTGCTGAATCTTGATGGGAAAGGGAAAGGAGAGGGCTGAAGAAGAAGCATGGGGAAAAGGAGGCAGGTATCTCTGTGACTTAGATGGTCCTTCCATTCTGGGACTGCATAGTCACCATCTGGTGGAGGCACCAGAAAAGAAGAGGAAGGAGGTCTCTACCATATATCAAAGGCTAAAGTTGGCAGTGGCTGCCCTGAGTGTGTGCTAAGTGCGGTTCCCAAGGCAGGGGGAAGACAGATTAGTGACTACAGGGGAACGGTCAGGACCCATCTGGGGAGTAAAGTGACTAAGGGTACCTCCAATCTAATAGCCAGAAATAAATTGGATTGGGAAGGAATCACAGTATCTTGCAGGCCAGATGGACCCTCAGGATGGAGACTGAAAGGTAGCAGGACCCCCGCTGGCCAGTGGCCAATGCGCCTGCTCAAAACTCACAGATGGCCAGTCGGTACTTCAAGCAGCCCTTGTCGTTCCATGTCCCATCCGTGTACATCTCCACACAATTCTCTTTGCCCTGCCCCCGGGGTTCCCCTGGGTACCAGTTGGTGTAGTTCACAGGGGCCCCATCCAGGTAGCGGAAGTCTCCGGGGGTCTGGTCCTCAGCCAGGCCCAGGTAGGCATAAGAGTTGTGCTTCTTCACGATGCTCGCAATGGCCTCATTCTCCTCTGGACTCCTCGGTACAGCAACGCTGCCACCTGCTGTGGCGCATAACTGTATGATGGCATCAAAGTTGACCACCTGCCCATTGGTGGAGAAGATCTTCTCTCCCACTGCCAGCATGGACCCCTGCAGACTGAGGACTGAGAGCAGAGGCATCTGGGTCAGGCCACTGGCCTCGGTCTCTACGTCCACATCACTCCCTCGGGCCCCTACCACCAAGGTCTGTCCAGTCTCTCCATCGCTTGCCTCTGTCTTCCCTTCCTCTTCCAATCCTAGTTTCCTAAATTCCTCTACCTGCTCTCATCCATCCCTTCATTCACTCATCCATTTAACAATTACTTCCTGCATGAAACTGGGCAATGTCCTGGGATTCAACAGAAAGCAGATAAGTGGAGAATGTGATTTCTGAGGACCTGAGGGGCAGATCTACAACCGCTTCTGTCTCCTTGGGTTATACCAGAGACCCACTCAGGGACGTTGGGACAGGCAGGCATCATTCCTTCCTCCAGGACCTGCACACCTCTGCTTGCTTTGGAGGCCATCACTGAGGATGGGCGCTGGCTTGTGACAGATCCCTCCCTCTGTGAGCCCCAGGAGACCCCTTACCTCCCAGTGCCTGCAGGCTTTGATGTCTGAGATCATGGAGTACCATTTGGAGATCCTCATCCAGATAAGACGGAAGCCCTGTGGAGAGATCACCTCCCCAGGAGGAGGGACACGATGACAGAATCCCGTTTGCTAGGGCTCAGGAGGCTGACTGTCTCCACACTCCCGCCTCACCCATGCTTTAATGCAGCTCTGTGCCTGCTCAGCCCTTCCCGCTCTTCGTCCCTCAGTATCCCTTGTATGGCTCTGCCTGCCCACCTGTGTGCTTTCCTGCCTTTAGGACAGGGCTAGCTCACCCACCCTCCAGCAAGGCAAATGTGATGGTCCCTGCGCGCTCGTGATGGGCCTCAAGAATACTCAGAATGCCACCACTCCCCTTGGCACTTGGGACCCCTGAGCATACCTTTGGCCAGGATCCCAGGCCCACAGCACCCTGAATACCTGTCAGAGTGCTCCCAGAGCCTCAGCCCAGGAAGGACTTCCCCTGCTTCCCATTGCTGTCCCTCTTCCCCCATTGGACACCTGCGTCTCTCCATCACCAGTCACGATGCATGGGGCACTTCTTAGGCGCGTCAGTCCCCAAATGGTGACCATGATACTCAGACACCTCAAGCCTCTCTCCTTGGTCTCATCCTCTTACTCAGGTTGTGCAGAGTGTCTTGGGCACCGCCCTGGTCATCCCCCCTGTGGCTGAATTAGCGGGCACTGGGTCCATGTCCCCACTCCCCACTTGACCTCAAGCCCCACTCACCTGGGGGTCCCCTCTCACCAGGCTCCCCTTTGTCTCCATGCTCTCCTGGGATACCAGGGGTTCCAGGCAGCCCATCACGTCCAGGGAGGCCTGGCATTCCTCCTGGGGGGCCCATGGGGCCTGCAGAGAGAAGAGGACATGGGGGGTGGGCCTCCCTTATTGTCTGGATGACTCATCTGTCTTCTCCTGCACTTTGAGGCCAGACTCACCAGGATGCTCCAGCTGAAAAGCCCCAGGAAACTCCCACCATATCCCACCCAGCTGATACTTGGATCCAGCCTAGAGCCCTATACAGATGGGCCTCCTGAACACGGGTCCCAGTCCCTCCTCCAAGGGTGCAGTACCTGGAGGTCCAGGGTCTCCTTTGACCCCATCTCTCCCATCTCTGCCAGGCAGGCCATGAGTTCCAGGAGTGCCGGGGAGACCAGGGCTTCCAACACAAACCTCTGTCCCATTGGACATGACACCAGAATCCATCATCAAAATGAAGGTGAGGGCCAAAGAGCACAGCAACATGGCTCCTGTTCCAGCTGCTTCTCCTGCAGAAGAGAAGGGCGCTGGCCCATCTGCAGCATTTGCAACTGCCTCCCGCAACCCTTTCCTGTGGCTGACAAGCCACAGGCAGAGCCTGAGCACCAGGCAAGTGCAGACAAGAGCTCCAGGTAGAACTCAAACTACCCCAGGCTTGGAGACTCCCAGAGTCCTCTGGTATCTAATTTGGTCCCGTGCCCCGTCCTTCTGGCTTGAGGTGATACAGTCCCTGAGCAGGTGAGGAACAGAGTAAAGTGCTCTGGACAGCAGAAGCCTGGTTCTCATCTCCTCTCACTTAGTACCTCGCTGTGTGACCCTGGGGAAGTCAGTGTACCTCTCTGACTCCAGCAGACTCTGCAGTGCTCTGAAGAGAACCCTGTTAGGATTGTCTGTCAGGAGGAGGGAGGGGAGCACCTCTCCACCGACTCACTCCTCCTGTCTCTCACTATCCTCAGTTACCTTCGTTTTGGGTTCTCAGAGATCATGGACCTGAGAATGAACAGAGATGACCAGGCTCTCCAATTTTATCAATGTTGGGAGTGCTCTCCTTCCCAGCCTGGCCCTGAGTTAAGCCTGGGGCTGCTAGGCTGGCTCTGACTGCCTGAAACTATACACAGGAGACACCCCAGGGTTGGGGGCTAAGCTCACCCACACACATGGCCTCCAGGCTCCAAGTCAGAGTGGGCAAGTGGGCAGCTCTGTTTATAGAGATGGGAGCTGCCAGGCTTCCTCCCCACCCCTGAGACGGCCCCATCAAGAGGGCCAGGCTCCAGGGAGGCCTGGCAGGAAGTAAGCTACCTTGTTTACACAGCTTTCTCCATAGAGCACTCACCTGGAAGAGCACTTAGGACCCTCAAGGACAGCAAAGAATGTGCTGAAAGCAATTCCAGGTGTGGAGCAAAGGAAGCCTTCCCCTGGCTGACATCATCCATCTATTCCTAAGGAGCTTCCGTAGCCCTGAAAGGTAAGAGCCTTTGTCCAGGCAGGTTGAGCTATGGGGAGTAAGGATAAGCCTGGGCAGACCCAGGACAGCAGCAGCTTGAGGTCTGGGCCTTGCGCATGTCTGATGACCTATAATGGTGATTATTTGAACTGGTTAAGTGGTATCTGAAACCTGACTGATGAGATCCTCTATTCAAGTGGCGTAGCAAAGAGGAAATCTAATGCAGAGATGGTGGCCAAGGGGAACTGAAGACAAAACAAAACAAAAAAATCCCCATGCCTTCTTCTAGGTGGTTGGAAGAATCTTAAAATCCCTGGGGAGCGTGAAGACCTTCTAGGGAGTGGAAGCTCAGCTAATGGACCCCCACTGCTAGGGGCAGGCGTCCCCTTGGAGCACTGAGTGCTTTCAGTTGCCCTGCTGCTTCCTCCCATGCGCCACCCCATGGGCTCTGGGCCAGATGTGGAATGAAGGAGTCTGCACAGAGGCAGGGCTGGGGCAGGTGGGGGAGAAACGCCACCTGCAGGTGAAGAACAGGAGCAGAGGCCAGCCAGGCTGTACAGGGCCTTGTGGTGAGGTAGGGCCTGGATTTAGGAGGCAGACACCCCCGAGTTTCAGTCTGGACCTGCCATTTATTACCTATGTGGCCCTGAAGAGGTCATATTATTCTTTAATCTGTGGTTTTCTTTTTCATTTTTTATGTTGAAATAATATCAAGCTTATAAGAAATTTGCAGGTATAGTATAATTTTTTCCTGAAACTGTAGGAGCAGGCTGCCAGGACTAGGCATATAACTTAGTGGCAGTGTGTTCACCTAGCATGCACAGGTCTGGATTCCATCCCTAGTGCTCAACAACAAAAAAGAGGAGATTGCCAACATGATATCCCATTACTCTGACACTTTAATGTGTATTTCATACATCCACAAAATAACTCTCAAAATCAAGAAGTTATCACCGGGTAACCTTCAGGCACTTTGCAAAATTCACTGAATGTCTCAATTGATCACATCCTTTATAGTATAAAGATCTAATTCAGAATCACATGCCCCACTTTGTTGTCATGTCTCTCTAACCTCCTTAAATATGGAATGGTTCCTCAGTAGTTTCTTAATTTTCATGCCTCGTACATTTTCTGAAGATTACAGGTTAGTTATAATGTAAAATGTCTCTCACTTTGGTTTTTCCTAATATATTCCTTCATAATTAGATTCAGATTCAGCAGCTTTAGCAGAAATACCATGAAAATGATGGTGTGTTCTTCTCAGCACATTCTATCAGGTGGCACCTGACTCTAATCTATCCCAGTCCTGGTGATGTGTACTTTGATCATTTGATTAAGGTAGTGTGTACCAGAATTCTCTACAAGAAAGCTACTCATTTTCCTGTTTTTATTTGGTAAGTAGCTTTGAGGAAATATTTTGGAACTATGTGAAGATCCTCATCCTCATTAGACTTTTTCCTTTTCCCTCCATTTATTTGCCTATATCAATGTGAACTGGGCTTGAGGTACACCAAAGGCAAGCTATAGGGAGCTATTTGCTGAGGATGCAGGAAATAAGGGATAATTTTAAAACAACCTAAAATTCACTACCACCTTGCTCCAGCAAGTCTAAAATCTGTCATTAATGGAATGCTTCTCTTCCTAAACAATTGTTTGTTCCTCTTAGCTCTGGTGGTTGCTTCAGTGACTTCTGAGCCCTGACAGCTGATGCCAGGCCACTCTGTGTACAAACACTCTTCAACCTGCTTACACTCAGACACGGCCCAACAGGTAGTTATCCGTCTCAGGAACCTACCTTGCTGTCTTCAGGGCCATACATCCTGGGCGGGGCTGCTTCTTATGTGGGTAGTCCGTCATGGCCTATCAGAATGCTCCTCTGTGTGGACATCTTCACCCTGCCCAGGCTCTGGTGCCCACAACAAGCCACCTCAGAGTAAACAGTCTAACTTCATTCGGACACCCTCCTATGTGGAAGCCTTCCTCACTCAAAGAGATTGAAGCCAGAATTACAACCACTGTTGTAAGTGTGAGCAAAGTAAGACAGAAGCAGTGCAAAGCGGAAATCATGCATGGCATCTAAGGACAGGGCATGGCATCTGTGCAGGCTTGATAACTCTGTCTCAGCTGCTCTGAGGACTCTTTGTCTTTCCCCTTCTCCAACTGTCCTGGATTCTAGCTGGATAAGGTGTCTGTATGTGGCTTCCTTTAACTCTCTTGTCTTTTTGGATCTTTGCAACTCTATGAAGTATGCAGAAGGTAAATTATCACTCAATACTTCAGTGAACTGAGGCTGAGAGGTTTTATGGACATTGCAGATCTCCTAGGTCTCCTCTAACACAGGTGAAATCCTCAGTGATACCTGCTCAGAGAGAGTGTGCTTATTCTACATTTATCTGGAGACTAAGGGATGCACAAATTAATTTACTGATTATATATATTTCAAACACACTTCTAATCTCAGGAATTTAGGTCTAGCAACCGTAAATGAAAGGGAGTTAAGGCTTTTCTTTCCTGATTCAGTCAGCATACTAAATATATATGTATATTATATGTACACATACACATATTGTGTATTTATATACATACACATGTACATATATTTTACATTGGTGCCTCTCCAATAAATTTTTAAGAGAATACCAATAAATCTACTATTAAAATTTACAATAACATTGAAAAGAATAAACTACTTAAGGAATAAATTCCATAAAGAAATGTAAGATATATACACTGAAAATGACAAAATATTAATTGTTTTGCAGTGCTAGGAGTTAAACCCAGGACCTCATACATGCTAGGCAAGTACTTCTACCACTAAGCTATTTCCCCAGCCTTACAAAATACTATTGAGTAAAATTTAAAAGACCTACATCAATGGAAAAATGTCCCATTTTCATGGGTTAGAACATTTAAAATTAAGTTCCCAAATTGAACCATAGATTCAAATAGTCCCTATCAAATTTCCAGTTGTCATTTTTGCAAAAAAAAAAAAATGACAAGATGGTGATAAAGCTCATATGAAAGTTCAGGGGCCCATAATAGTCAAAAGGTCTTGGAAAGAAAGAACAAAGTTGGAGGACTCAAACTTCCCAAGAAGGAATTGAAGAGTGGGAAGTGCTTCTGAACATATTCTATGAGGTTGCATTACTCTGATCCCCAAACCAGACAAGGACACAACAACAACAACAGCAACAACAGCAACAGCAACAACAACAAACTACAGCCCAACATCCTTGATGAACACAGGTGCAAAATTCTTCAGTAAAATACCAGCAAACTGAATCAAACAGCACATTAAAAACATTATTCACCACAGTGAAGTAGAATTCATTACAGGGATGTAAGGATGTTTCAACATACACAGATCAATACATAAGATATGCTATATCAACAGAATGAATGGCAAAACCATATGATCATTTTAACAAGTGCATAAAAGTTATCTGATAGCAGACAAAATTCAACCTCCTCTTTTTTTTTTTTTTTTTTGGTTGTACTTGGGGGTTGAACCCAGGGCCTTGCACTTGCATACTTTGCAAATGCTGTACCACTGAGCTGTACCCTGGCCCCTTTTCTTACCTTTTCCTTTTTGCCACAGGGTCTCACTAAATTATGCAGACTACCTCTGGTCTCAAACTCATAATCCTCCTCTTTCCACAACCCAGATTGCTAGAATTCAGGCATGAGCCACTGTGCCCAGCAAAACTCAACATCCTTTCATGATAAAACTCTGAGCAAATTAGAGATAGAAGGAATAAACCTCAACATAATAAAGGCTATACATAAGTCAACAAGCTAACATTATATTGGATGGGGAAAAGCTGAAAGCTTTCTCTCTAAGATCTGCAACAAAACAAAAATGCTCACTTTCACCACTTTTATTCAGCATAGAACTAGGAAGCCTAACCAGAGTAATCGTCAATAGAAATAAAGGCATTCAAATTGGAAAACAGGAAGTCACATTGTTACTATTTGCAGATGACATGATCTCATATGCAGAAAACCCCAACTGGGCATGGTGGTACATGCCTATAACCCTAGCACTCAGGAAGCTGAGGTGAGAGGAACGCAAGTTTGAGGCCAGTATGGGTATATAGTAACATTCTGTCTCAAAAAAACAAAAAGAAAGAAAGAAAGAAAATAAACACTCAAAAGACTCCACCAGAAAATTGTTAGAACTAATGAAAAAATTTAGCAAGTTACAAGATATAAAATCAACATACAAAATCAGTAGCATTGCTATACACCAATAGTGAACTATCTGAAATCGAAATCAATAAAGCAATTCAGTTTACAAAAATTAAAATACATAGGAATAAATTTGTCTATGGAGGTGAAAGAACCATGCACTAAAAAGTGTAAATTGTTGATGAAAGAAATGGCTATGGGCCGGGTGTGGTGGCGCACACCTGTAATCCCAGCAACTCGGGAGGCAGAGGCAGGAGGATTGAAGTTCAAGACCAGAGTCAGTCTGCGTAATTTAGCGAGACCCTGTCTCAAAAAGTAAAAAAAAAAAAAAAGGGCTGGGGGTGCAGCTTAGTGGTACAGCACTTGCAAAGCATGCAAGCGTGAGGCCCTGAGTTCAATATCAAGTACTGCAAAAAAAAAAAAAGAAAGAAAGAAAAAGAAAAAAAGAAAAGGAAAAGGAAAAGAAGAAAAAGAAAGAAAGAAAGAAAGAAAGAAAGAAAGAAAGAAAGAAAGAAGAAATAAACGGCTGTGCACACACACAAAAAAAGTGGAAAGACATCCTTGAAAAAGAAATGAATGAATGTGTGAATGAAGGAAGGAGGCACAAAGCCATCATTTGCCATTCCTTAGAATTCAAACATTATTATTCTCCTCTCTCATCAGTTGCTTTCCTAAGAAAAGCTTAAAATCCCTATCCACAGGAATATCTGAATTGTATAATTAATAAAAATACATTATATAATCTTAAATATTCAACAAATTAAAACAAATGCACTTCCAAACTTTGATAGCAGATAAGCACACAAAATTTATTTAAAATCACTATTTTCAGACTAGAGTGAAAATCTCAAAGTTTTTTGAGAAGCATAAGCAATGAAAATTTTTGTCCATAATTACCTGTCAGTGAAAATAAAAACAAATGAAAAGTTGAAGAAAAAAACTAAGAGAGTGGAACTTTTAGAATTCCCTCAGAACTTCTAGATCAAGAAGCCACCAAAACCAGCATGCATCTTAGAAGTTAGGAATGGAAAAACAAACATAATGAAAGCAGAGAAATAGAAATGAAAAACAAATTAAAATATATAGAACTCAGAAAGTCAGTAGGTTCTGAGGCTAAAAATCCAAGGACCAATTACAAAGTGATTTAAAAAAAATTGTTGGTAATTTTAAATGTACAACTTAATGAGTCTCATTATATTTCCATAATGCATTTCATTGTGCATTGCTGATGTTCACTTCCACTCTACCCTCTCATGACCCCCCTTCCCCAACCCCTCCCTCCACACCAATAGTTTCCCTTCTACTTGCATGTCTTTTTTGTGAGTATATCTATTTATGTGCATCTTTATTTTGCCATAGAACAACATATACGATATTTCCTTTCTTTTCTCCCATTACACTTTCTTCTTGTAACCTTCTCTTCTTTAGTCCATTATCTTTCCCTACTTAGGTCCCTTCTACCTTCATGAGCCATGTTTTAATAATGACTATATATTAAAGTCTAACACCTTCATATGAGAAAAAGTGTGTGATTTAGGGCAAGTGGCTATTTCTCTTAAAATGATGATTTCTAGTTTCATCCATTTTCCAGCAAATTCCATAATTTTGTCCATCTTTATGGATGAATAAAACTCTATGGTGTATATATACCACAATTTCCTTATCCACTCATCTGTTGATGGACACCTAGGTTGATTATGTATCTTGGCTATTGTGAATAATGCCACAATAAACATGGATGAGTGGGTGTCTCTATGATATATTGACTTATATTCCTTCAGACATATATCCATAAGTGTTATCACTAGGTCATATATTAGTTCTATTTTTAGTTTTTTGAGGGACCTCCATACTGATTTCTGTAGTGGCCGCACCAATCTGGATTCTGACCATCAATGTATGAGAGTTCCTTCCTCCTCACATCTTCACCAGCATTTGCTGTTTGTTTTGTTGATGGTAACTATTCTGACTGGAGTGAAATGGTTTCTCAGTGTAGTTTTAGTTTGCATTTCCCTGATGGCTAAGGATATTGAACATTTTTTCATATGATTGTTGACCATTTGTATTTCTTCTTTTGAGAAGTCTCTATTCAGTTCTTTTGCCCATTATTCCATTAGATACTTTGCTTTTTTGGTGCTTAATTTTTTTAGCTACTTATATATTCTAGATATTAACTCCCTGCCTGATGTATAGCTGGCAAGGATTATCTCCCATTCTCTAGGTTGTCTCATCACTCTGAGAATTGTATCCTTTGCAAAAAACTTTTTATTTTAATGCAATCCCATTTGTCAATTCTTGTTATTATTTCCTGTGCTTTTGGAGTCCACTTCAGAAGGTCCTTGCCTATGCCTATGTCTTGAAATGTTTTCCCTATCTTTTCCTCTAGCAGTTTTCAGAGTTTCAGGTTTTATATTGAAGTCTTTGATCCATTTTGGACTGATTTTTGTACAAGGTGAGAGACAGGGATATAGTTTCATCCTTCTGCATGAGGATATCCAGTTCTCCCAGCACCATTTGTTAAAAAGGGTATATATTCTTCAACTTATATTTTTGGCACTTTTGTCAAATATGAGGTGGCTGTACCTGCATGGGTTTATTTCTGGATCCTCTATTCTGTTCCATTGGTCTAAATGTCTGTTTTTGTGCCAATAACATGCAGTTTTGTTCCTATAGCTTTGTAGTATAATTTGAAATCAGGAATTGTTATGCCCCCTGCATTGTTCTTTCTGCTCAGGATCCTTTAGTGATTCAGGGTCTTTTGTGCTTCCATATGAATTTTTGAATTGGTTTTCTATTTCTGTGAAGAATGCCATTGGGATTTTGATGGGGATTGCATTAAATCTGTAGATATCTTTCAGTAACATAGACATTTTTGTAATATTAATTCTTCCAATCCATGAGTATCGGAGATCTTTCCACTTCCTTGTGGCTTCTTCAATCTCTTTCTTTAGTGGTTTAAAGTTTTCATTGTAGACAACTTTTGCCTCCTTAGTTAGGTATATTCCCAGATATTTCATTTGTTTTGAAGCTATTGTGAATTAGATTATTTTCCTGGTTTCTTTCTCTGTCTGGTAACTTGTATATAAGAAAAAGCTACTGATTTTTTATATTAATTTTATATCATTCTATTTTGCTGAAAGTGTTTATCAGCTCTAAAGAGTTTTCTGAAGTCTTTAGGCTCTTTTAAGTATAGGATCTTGTCATCTGCAAATAGGGATAACTTGACTTCTTTTCCTGTTTGGGCATTTCTAATTTCTTTCACTTGTATTATTGTTATGGCCAATAGTTCAAATACTACATTAAATAGCAAGGCAGTGGACACCCTTGTCTTATTCCCGATTTTAGGAGAAATGCTTTCAATTTTTCCCTACTTAGTATGATGTTGGCTGTAAGTTTGTCATATATTGCCTTTATCATGTTGGGATTTCTTGTTTCTTCAAGGCTTTTAACATAAAAGATTGTTGAACTTTATCAGAGGCTCCTTTCCTGCATCTATTGATAGGATCATGTGGTTTCTGTCTCTGAGTCTATTTATATGCTGTGTTACATTTATTGTCTTACATATGTTGACCAAGCTTTGCATCTCTGGAATGAAACCAACCTGATCATAGTGTACAATCTCTTTAATGTGCTATTGAAGTCTATTTGCAAGTATTTTATTAAGGATTTTTGCATCTAGTTTCATCAGGGAAATTAGCCTGTAGTTTTTCTTTTCTGATGTATCCTTCTCTGGTTTTGCTATCAGTGTAACACTAGCTTCATAGGATGAGTGTGGTAGTGTTCCTCACATTTGTATTTTATAGACTAGCTTGAGGACCATTGGTGTTAATACTTCTTAAGGTCCTGTAGAATTTAGCAGCAAATCCATCCAGTCCTGGGATTTTCTTTGTTGGGAGATTCTTTATTATTGCTTCAATCTCACTGCTTCTTATACGTCTGTTTAAGTTATTTACATCCTCTTGACTTAATTTTGGCTGATCATATGTGTTTAGGAATATATCCATCTTATCTATGTTTTCCAGTTTTGGGTAATATATAATTTTTCAAAGTACTCCCTAATGATTCTCTGGTTTTCATTGATATCTGTTGTAATGTTCCCTCTTTTGTCTCTAATTTTCTTAATTTGAGTCTTCTCTCTTTTCTTTTGTTAGTTTGGCTAAGGATTTGTCAAACTTGTTAATATTTTCAAAGAACTAGCTCTTAGTTTCATCAGTTCTTTTTATTATTCTTTTAGTCTCCATTTCATTAATTTCTGCTCTGATCTTTATTATTTATTTCCACCTACTGGCTTGGACTTTTGTTTGTTCCTGTTTTCCTGACAGCTTGAGGTACATCATTAAGTTGTTTGTTTGAGCCTGCTCTAATTTTTTAATGTAGGCACTCATTGTTATAAACTTTCCTCTTAGAGGTGCCTTTGCTATATTCCAAAGGCTCTGGTTGGTTGTGTTTTCATTTTCATTTGATTTTAAGAAGTTTTAAATGTCCTCTCTGATTTCTTCAAGTACTAATTAAGAGTGCACTTTTTATTCTCTGTGTATATGTATAATTTCTATAATTTCTCTTGCTCTGCATTTCTAGTGTTATTCCATTATGGTCTGATAAGGTACATGAAATGATTTCAATTTTTCTATATATGTTAAAATTTTATTTATGTACTAAAATGGGATCTATTTTAGAGGAAGTTCCATGGGCTGCCAATAAGAATGTGTACTCTGTAACTTTTGCATGGAATATTCTGTATATGTTTATTAAGTCTATTTGATCTATTGTGGTGCTTAACTCTGAAGTTTCTTTGCAGGCTTTTTTGTCTGGATGTTCTGGGGTGGGGTGTGTGGGGTGCTGATGTCACCCCTATTATTCTATCTGGACCTATGTGTCCCTTTAAGTCCAGTAGTGTTTTTTAATGAATTTGGGTGTGTTGTTTTGGTGCATACATATTTATAATTGCTATGTATTCTTTGTTAATTGTTCCCTTTAATAATAAGTAGTTGATATTATTGTCTCTTTGGACTAGTTTTAACTTGAAGTCAACTTTGTCTGGCTACTTCTTCTTCTTTCTTTCTTTTTTCTTCCTTCCAGTTGCTTGGCATGTCAATATCCACCCTCTCACTTTCAGTCTATGTGTGTCCTTGCCAGTGAGATGTGTTTCTTGCAGACATCAAATTATTGGATCTTGGATTTTGTTTTTAAATCCTATCAACTGATCTATGTCTTTTAACTGGGTAGTTAAGACCATTTATATTTAGGGTTGTTATTGAAAGAGGTTTGCTGGTTGTTGTATTAAGGATTTCCAGGTTGGTTAATATACTATTTGTCCTTTTCTTTCTCCCTTATTTATACTCTGGGTATGCTGGAGTTTTTTAGTTAGATATGACTGATTCTTTTCTAATTCCCTTTAGTTTGTCTGTTCTTCTCATGAAGTTTATTCTTTCCTGTGCAGTCATGGGGAAGACTGTCTGTCTTCCTCCTATATATGAAAAATTCCTTTAAGTATCTTCTGCAGGGCTGGCTTGGTTTTTGTGCATTGCTTTAGTGTGTGCCTGTCTTGGAATGCCTTAATTTGCCATTGATTTTAAATGATAACTTTGATGAATATAATAATCTTGGTTGGCAATTATTTATTCTTAGGGCTTAAAATATATCTTTTCATCCTTTCCTAGAAGATTTAAAGTATAGTAAGTAGAAAAAGAGAGATACAGAAAAAGACAAGCAGGCTGAAAAAGATAGAAATAAAACTAAAAAAGAAAAAAGACAAAAATTACATTAGAAAAAGGGGAAATGAGGAAATGAAAATTAACAATGAGCAGATGAAAAATATATCTTTAAAAAAAAAAGGCAGAAACCAATTTTCTCACCTGAAATGTCAGCATCTCTGGTAGTTGAGGCAGGCAGGACACTTGTCAGTACAGAGCAGGGGAGGTCAGAGAGTGGGTAGCATTTCCTCCAGTTCACTGGGGCTGTGCACCCCCAGCACTGGCCTGGTCGTCTTGAAGAGGATCTTGAGCCCCAGGCCAGAGGCAGCCTATGAAATTCAATGTGATCCTAGGTCCAAACAAACAAACAAACAAACAAAAAAAAGGCTGGCAGTACTACACCAAGGCATAGTAATTACCCCAGCACAGCAGGAAAAAAAATTAAATAGAGAAAGAAAAACAAAAGAAGAAAAAGTACTAGAGGAACTTCTTTCTGTGGCCTCTAATGTTGTAATCTTTTAGGTGAAGTGGTGGTCAGTTGAGGAAAGAGTGTTTTCATCTGACCACAGCTCAGAGTTGACAGTCTCTGTAGTTGCCCTCCAGAAATAGGGTCATCTCCTCTCCCTGGGATGTGTGTGCGGAGGGGTGTTTATTTCTCAGCAACTTGCCTGTGCCTCTTGCTGCCTGAACCTCTCAGCATGTCAGCCCCATCACTGCAGGTGCCCGCTGTGCCTTTGTAGCACCCTGAGGCTGTGGCATGTCTCCACTGGTGATAATTCTTTATGTTTCAGGCCCTTTGGGTTTCTCAGTCTCACATATTAGTTTCCCTCTCCAGATGGTACTGGGTAAAAACCCTCCAAGACATGGAGCATGAGAGGAGAGTCACTTCTCCAATGTTGAAGCCCCGAGTCAAGAAGATCCACTGTCTGAGCAAGTCCCTGAAAGAGTTCAAGGACTTCAAGAACTATGGGCTTGTCCTATGGGACTGCCAGTCTGATGGCCAGGGCTGTCTGGCTTACCTCTTTGGATGAAGGCTCTGTTTCCCTACCCATGGGAAGCCACATCTGGAGATGTTTTCTGATCAGTCCTTGCTTGTTAAGCTCTGTTTTGCTACCTGAGACCATCTAACAGTCTCCTTTGTGGTTTCTGTGTTTCTCCAGATCTTTCTATAGAAAAGACTCCAGTCCTGAGGACCATTCCGGATCTCGCCCAATGCATAGCCTTTGTACTACATCTGGAGGCTAATGAATTTTGAATTTGAGGGGATCAAGGAAACCCCCAAATTTACGGCCTGTCTGTCAGCAGTGTGGGTAGCACCTGAGATTTGCGATTGGCCTATGAAATAGGGCTATCTTGGAAACCTGTGGGATCTGATGCTAACTCCAGGAGCATTAGGGTTGGATTCCATGTGCGCACCCACTATCATGCAAACAGAGCATTATTATGTTTTAAAAGATATACAGGTGCTAAAGATACTATAAAATATTGAAAATAGAAGCAATTAGAAGGAATCTATTTGGGGACAAGCCATCTGCTTCAATGGGAAGGAGACACTGATGATTTGAAATAAAACCAAGCCTAGAAAACAGGCAGAAGTTCTTTTACTAAAATAACTGCAGGGATAGTTTTTGGCAAAGAATATGTTTTTAGAATAAAATTAATAAGTTAAAGTAGGAGAGGGGGCAAGATGGCGGACAGATAACACACGCCTTCTGTCCTGGAGTAAAGAGAAGCCTCCATTAGGGGTTTGGAACTCACATTGAATAGATAGAAACAGTGATAGTTTAGATTGGGAGATAGAGAATGAAACCGGATGAACACTGAAATCGAGGATTTGACTTCGGAGGAGCTACACAGAGGTCAGTAGCAGAACCACCCTTCTGCCATTCCGCCATTTTGCCATCACACTGATGGCAGATAGAATCCTGGAGACTCAGAGGGGGCTTTGTACACACACCCACGGGGGCTGGACCCAAAACGGAGTGCAACCTTGAAATCACACTGTCACCCTGCCCGTGGGACACAAACTACAAGTTCTGGGTGAGTCAGTTTGAGGTGGCACATGGAACTGCTATCCGTAGTGGCACTCCTCCCTCAGCCTGAGATGCTAGGCTGTTGTAAGTCCCTCACATGAGAAAATAGGGATCAGATCCACGAGAGTAGATATGCGAGGGTATGGGGAGTGATTGCGGAGGGAATGGGGAAACCAGTGCCAGTGGTACGTGTCCAGAGCTGAGATGTGGCTCCCTCCCTCCCATTGTGGTGGGACAGTGGTGCAGACACAATCTCCACAGACATATGGGCACACATACACCCAGATCCCAGACATACCAGAGGTGATCCTAAGTCATCCCACTGCACTGTGGAGAAAGCTGGGGTCTGTGGAGGCGGCTGGGCCCCACGCGGACAGAGTGCTCTTTTTCGGCAGAGCATAGTGGCACAATTAGTCACAATAAGAGCAGTTTCAAGTGTGATCACCGCACATGGACAGACCTGCTACAGATTCCTTCTGGGGTGGTTGGATATTATCCTGCCCACAAGAGGATACGGATCTCCCAAGTGGCCTCCCAACTGGGCGGAAATCCCTGAAATAAAAAATTCCACGATAGCAGCCATATTCCCTTCATGCTGTAGGCGTTGGGGTGGAAATCTCTGATTTGGGGAATTGGCACCCTAACTACGTGGGACAGGGAGAACTCCAGGGAGGACGCCACAGGTTCCACTGCCTCTTGAACAATACAATATACACAGAATATTTCGTGGAACAATCTCTTTGAACACTCGCTGTCCCACTTAAACCCAGGACATTGTGGGGAGGTCCGGCATTATCTACCCAATCAGCAAAACCTCTAAGCCAGACTGCTCCTGCAGATTGTGTGAAAACACTGCCACCCTGAGTTCTGTAGGGAGCACTGCTTCCTGCAGTATTGACTTTACCTGGTGGAACTGGGTGTCCACAGTTCAGATTCCACCTGCAAGAACATACAAGAGCTTTTTAAATTTTTTTGTATGGGGGTTTGAACCCAGGGTCTTGTGCCTGCTTGCTTTGTAGGTGCTGGACTGCTGCACTGCGCCCCCAGCACATATTTTTTACTTTTTGAGATAGGGTCTCACTGGGTTGCGCAGACTGCCTCTGATCTTGGGCTTGCAATCCTCCTGCTTCTGTCCCCCCAAGTCACTGGGATTGCAGGCGTGCACCACTGCACCTGACTACCAGTGTTTTTGTATGTGTGTGGGAGCATGTATGCATGAGGTTTTTTTCCTTTCTATTTTTCTTCCTTTCTTCTTTTACTCTCTTCCCTTTTTCTATTCTGCTCCTCTTTTTCTTAACCTATATATGTATCTTGGTTTTAATTATTTTACCCTTAAGTCTTAACCTTAATTTTAATTTTAACAGTAATTTCTATTAGCCTCTGTCCTCTACCTCCTCTTTCCCCCTCTTCTGTCACCAGATCCCCCCTTTCTCACCCCACAGAAGAGAAACAAAATCTATCGCCTCCCCAGCCCCTAGCCCCTTTGGAGTTGGGCTGGTGGACTAAATAGAGAACCACCCAGACCAAACATCGGAGAATATACCCATCTTATAAGCTCAAATAAGCACCAGAGATTCAGCACCACACAATCTCAAAGGAATAACAGAGGGAGAAGTTCTGCACACTCAGGAAAGATGAATTCTACTTCCCAGACCATATTATGGGCAAACAAAGTAGACCTTCAAAAAACACAAAGGGGCAGGATGGATCTGAAGGCCCCACAGATCAAAGCCCCCCCCCAACAAATAACTCCAAGGACTTTCAATTCTTAGACATCTCTGATTCAGAATTCAGAGTCATAGTTATAAACATACTAAGAGAAATTAAAACGAATACTACAAGCACCCTGGAAATCCTTGAAATCCATATCAACATTGAAAGCTAGAAAGGAATGGACACAGGTGATTCACATCCAAAAAAAAAAAAACAAAAAACCTCCAACCAAGATTAAAATACCCAGCAAAATTATCTTTGAAAATCGAAGAGGAGTATAAGACATTTAATGATATTGAAGCATTTAAATGACATGCAACCATGATACGCAAGCACTGGAGAGGATTGTAAATCAATTACCACATCCAGGAGAGATAAGACAACCCTATAAAGGAAATCAACAACTGGTTAGCTGAAATGAGTGTAACCCAAGAAAGGACCAAAGCAAACATGATTCATAAACCAGTAACAGGTAATGATTGGATATATAACAATAAATGCTACTCAATAATCACTATTAATGTAAGTGGTCTTAACTCACCAATTAAGAGGCAGAGACTGGCCAATTGGATGAAAAAACACAAACCATCAATATGTGGTATTCAAGAAATTCATCTAACTCACAAAGACGGGAATAAACTGAGAGTTAAGGGCTGGAAAAA
>VMDO01032901.1:0-18485 GCA_007922755.1 Pedetes capensis
CCAGGTCCTTCTCCCAAGCCTACAGCTTTTGGTGTTCCCAGGCGGTCTCCCATCCAGGTACTAACCAGGCCTGACCCTGCTTAGCTTCCGAGATCTGACGGGATCGGATGCCACAGGGCTACAGCTGCAGTCTGTAACATTTACTGTGGATGAAATTTTTCCCCAAAATATATTGGATCAATAGTTGGTGGCATCCGTGATGCAGAGCCCACAGGTGAAAGGGCCAGCTGTGCACGAACTCGCACCCTCCCCCTGCTGGCTCTGCCTCTCTGGAGGACCCTGGCTGACATAGCCAGAGCCACGCCCCTGAGTGCTTGCTGAGCTGGAACCCCACTCCTGGCCCTCCCCTCCCTGTCCCCTGTCCCTGTCATAGGAGCTGGCACTCCTACCCTCCGACTTTGCTCAGTCCTCCCCTCCGTTCCCAGCCCCATGTCCCTTGCCTGGGCCTGGCTGGCCGGGCCTCAGCCTTGAGCCATTTCACACCATTGGTCAAGGACCGCTGCCGCCTCCCACTTAGTGTCCCCCTGCCTCCTAGTTTATGTCTGGCGTATTCCATGGGCCCCTGGAGTCCCTTGGTCATTCTTCACCCTCCTCTGCAGCACTGGCCAGGGTCTGGCCTGCACACAGGCCCTCCACCTCTGGTATTCAAGCGCAGCTGATGTCGCTGACGACAGTGCAAGTGACCGCCTGCCACACGGCTCGGTGTCCTGGACACCAGCTTGCAGCCCTGAGCGGAGGTGCCCTGAATGGAAGTCAGAGGGAGACAGGCAGAGGTGAAGATATTACCCAGGCTCCCCCGCACGCTCTTACACACGTCCACACGTCCGTGTGCACCGTGGGGAACGGGCCTGGGTGCTCCATATCCCTGTGGTGATGCTTCTGGGGTCACCAGTGACCCAAAGCACTCATGTGTGGGCCAGGGGATGGGGACCGGCGCCCCTCTGCCCATGGCTGCTCGTAGCCGCCCTTGGCCGTCAGCCGCACAGGGAGGGGTGACAGCTAAGCCCACCGTCACCTTGTGGACATCTGCTCCCATTGAGGCCGTGGAAGGCAATTGTCACGAGAGAATCCTGGCCATCTTGGCGCGAGCGGCCCTGTGGGACCATTCCAGACCTCGAAGGGGCCTGCTTGGAGGGGGCAGTGCCCAGAGCACCTGAGTGCTGGGGAGTCTGACTTTAAAAACAGACAAGGCCGATGGGGGTTGTCAGTAGGCTCAGGACGAGAGGCCTGCGGTGTGGTCACCCACGGGATGCGTCCCCACCTGAGGGCATCAAGTCCTTGCTGAGTCCTGCAGGGCACCTGCGAAGCAGCTGCTGGACCAGGGTGCAGGGCTGAGCCGTGGCTTCTTCCCGTCTAGAGGAGTCCGTCAGTCATGCATGGCCATCTGTCTCCCCCTTAGACATCATTACATGCGTTGTTTTGCCTGGCTGGTTAGAACTCTGAAGGAGTGAATGCAGGTTAGTTGTCGTCGTTAGGTGTCTTCGAGTGAAGTCCGACTCATAGCGACCCTATGTACAGCAGAACAAAACACTCCCCAGTTCTGTGCCAGGCACACGATCTTATTTATGGTTAAGCCCATTGTTGCAGACACTGTGTCAGTCCATCTGGTGGAGGGTTTTCCTCTTTTGCGTTGACCTGCCACTCTCCCAAACATGACGTCCTTCTCCAGGGATTGGTCTCTCCTGACTACATGTCTGAAATATGGAAGACGCAGTCTGGCCATTCTTGCTTCCAAGGAGCACTCTGGTTGCACTTCTTCTAGGACAGATCTGTTGGTTCTCTTGGCAGGTTAGTTAGGATGTTCTAAATATGGGCCCTGGGGGGGCATGGCAGGCTGGGCCTCTCTCCGGGATGGGCCAAGGTGCCAGTGGTGCCCACGTCCTCTGGGACAGCCAGGCACAGGAGCCATGCCAAGATGGTGGCTGTGGTCCTCAGGTCTCACGTGTCTGGGGAGGGTGGTGGGCCCATTTTGGCAGAGTCCCAAGGAACCACTCTGTGCCCCTGTGCCGGGCACCCTCCCCAACCCCCATTTCAGATGCAAGGTTCTCACTCGGGGATGGCAAGGCAGAAGATAGGAAAGGGTGCTGCTGAGGAAATGGATTGTCCCTCAGCCCATGGGGGAGGGGGTGCGGAGGGAGTGGGGGAGCCCTGGGACCTTGGGCAGGAGCCTTTATTGTGGGTTTCACGGGAAGGGAAGGGATGGTGCGGAGGGGAGCAGGCCCTGGACTGGCCAGTTGGAGTAATTTCAGGGCTCTGGGGTGCAAGGCTGCCCTGGTGTCTGGGTTCTGCCCTGGCTGCAGTGGGCAAGGGATGGGGTTCTACTTTGAGAGCCTAATAAAGGGGGTAGGAGCGTGGTCTTTGCCTCAGGGGCTTGCATATGAAAGACAAGTCCTCTTCTGTGTCTAGGAATCATTGTCCTGGGAGGTGCCCAGCCAGGGTCTGTCAGGCCCAGTACTACAAAGGGAAAATGCAGGGGTCAGGCCCAAGCCCAGGGGCAGCCCCTTGGCCAGAGTGACTTCTGGCTTCGCTCTCAGGACAACCCTCTCCCCATTCTTCCTTCCTTCCTCTCCTCCTCTCCTGTCCCCTCCTTCACCGTCCAGCCCTCCACATTGCCAGGTGACGTCACACTCCCAGACCTGGCTGGCGGAGGCCTTGTGGGCTGTGGGGAGCCCTGGCCGTCCCTGATCCTGGGGATGATGTTGGCCATGAGCTCTGGTCCCCATGGATGCCAAGTTCCATCTCTGAGGTCCTGAGCTTGTATTCAGAACACTGCTGCCACAGTGCCACCCACAAGACACACAGCCCCTGGCTCCCAGCCCATGGTGCCCCTGCTTGCAGGCACTGACCCCAGGCTGTTGCCTCCTGCATCCCCAGTTCTTGGCTCAGGGGCTGTGCAGGATTTGTGCTGCCCTCTAGTGGTCAGTTTCTTTTCGGCCCAGGCTGGGTCTGTCTGGCTCTGCTCCTTAGCTGCAGGCCTGCTATGACCGCTAAATCAGGTGGTGGGTGCAAAGGACTGGCCCCTGCCTGGCAGGAGCGGTGGGCAGAGCCATCTCCCCATGATCCTCCTGGCCACAGCTTCCCCTTGCTGTGCCCATGCACTTTGCTCCCTTGTTTCATATCCTCAGAGCACCTCTAACGGTCCCTCCTTGCCTCTGTCCACAGATGAGCTAGTGGGCCCAGAGAGGGTGAGTGACTGGGTGGTGAACTCCCCAGAGCAAGCAGCTGGCTGAGGCAGCTTCACCTCCAGCCTGTCTTGTGGGGCGCACCTCCCGGTCTGGCCCGGATGTACGGACGAGCAGCGCCACCACGCACACAGATACTAAACACAATTCACCGCGGCCCTCGGGACACCAGCGGAGATGGGAGAAAGGAAAATGGGAGAAAGGAAAAGCCTCCGGCACTTTTGCCTTACAGGGACAAACACCCGTGTTGGTGGTCTCGGTGGTCACGAGGAGACAGTTCTTGCTTTGTCGGTGATCAGATGGGAGAGCATTCTTTCCTCACTGAAGGTCAGAGCGGAAAAAAGGGTTGAGCTGCCGCAGTGCAGCTCCTTATATAGCTCGCCCACGGAATGGCCTGAGTCAATCAGCTTTGAGTCCAATTGTCCAATCAGGTTGGGGGGATTTGTGAAGGGTTTTGTACAAACATCCAACCAAGTTACTTTCATTTTCCCTACATGTAGCCATTTTCCCCGTTTTGGGGTTTTTGCCAATTTCCTCCCAATTTCTCCCTACACTATCTCTCTTGGTTCTTTGTCCCACCCACAGGGCTCACAGAAACTGTTCTTCATTCATTAGCAGTGTTTCTGTGGCAGAAGGGAATCCTGGGGCCAGAGGGTTTTGCCTGGCCTGCCTGGGCTGTTTCTGGCCCTGTCACCTCCAAAGCCCTCAGAGTCCCAGGCTTCTGGGCCCAGCATTTAGTCGGTTTCTCTGTGAGCAGTGCTGCCCTCTGTGGTAGCCCCTAAGCCAGCACAGTACTGCTCAAGGGCAGAACCGTTTCCTGGCCATCTCTCCAGGGGTCCTTGGAGGCCAAGTGTTGGTGCAAAGGGTGGCATTTCCAATGCAGACACCGGACAGGCAGGGGCCTCGCCCCCTGCGGCCAGTGCTGGAAGAGCCCTTTTTGAACTCATGTCTGCAAACTAGTGTCTTAAAAGTTTGCTATTCAAATTACTTTAGCTTAAAAAAATCACTCCAGAATTACATACTTGCCCATTGTGGGCATCTTCCAAAATACAAAGAAGCATAAAAAAGCAAGTTACCAAAATCAAATGCACCCCCATGAGCCATGAGGCAGGGCATCATGGGCTGGACTGGGAGTCTTCAGTTTTTTGTTTGTTTGTTTGCAGTACTGGGGGTTGAGCCCAGGGCCTTGCACTTGCATGCTCTGCAAGTGCTGGACCACTGAGCTGCGCCCCCAGCCCATTTTTTTTACTTTTTTGAGACAGGGTCTTGCTAAGTTACGCAGATTGCCTCTGGTCTTGAACTTGGGATCCTCCCGCCTCCGCCTCCTGAGCCACTGGAATTACAGGTGTGCGCCACTGCGCCCGGCTGGAGTCCTCATTTTCTGTCTTTAGTTGTAGAGGATATTTACAAATGCCCTGTGTACCCTGGAGGCACACCTGCGCATGCCCAGGAGGGTCCCTCATGTGGGACGACATACCCAGGGAGAGGGCAGCTGCCAGCGGAGGTGCCAGTCCCAGACTGGCCCTTTGTGAGTCCGCATCATCGGAATGGGGACGTTTCCTCCCCATGTTGCCCACAGAGCGGTTCTGGGCCAGGTGTTCTTCAGCCGAGGGCGGGAACTCCCTCTCACTTCTCGGGTGGCCCCCGTGAGCTTGGTTGCTAACCTCTGAAGTTGGCCGGGTGACAATCCAGAGTTCTTGACACAGTTAAGTTCAAATGAGGCACTTTTTATAGTGCCTGGCATACAGTAAGAGCTCTATAAGGGCACACACGGTCGTCATCAGCTGGCTGTGTCTAACCCTGTGTCATTACGCAATGAGATGTTACATCCAGAGAGTGCTTAACGAATCTGTTTGCAGACCTGACTGTAGCATCTCATTTGATTTTGCAATAATTCTACAAAGGATATGAGGTTGTCTGTCTTACTTTTGGTTTGGGTTGCTGCTTACTATTTATCACTTTTAAATGAGGAGTTTCAACCTTAAAGAAATTAGATAGTGTTTGGCTCTGACCACCTCTTCTCCCCTCCCCCTGCCCCTGCCCCTCCCCACCCGCCCTCAGCTGCCTCTCAGACTTCCCTAAGTGGGTCCTGCTGTTCCTCTGGGGCCCAATGAAAGGCGCTGTGACGGTGCCTATGGAAATGTGCAATCTGAGGGCTGCCCACGCGTGTGCCCTGCCCTGTCCGTCCCCAGCCAGGAGCCTGTGAGTCCGTGTGCTCCTGAGCTGTGTTGGTGGAGTGGGTGTGTGGACTGCGATGGAGCTGGGTGGCTCGTGGTCTTCTCCCTTTATCTTGGGTTTTCTAGATTGCCAAGGTGCCTGCCCCATGCTGGACACTGTGGTGACCACTGTGGCCAGGCACTGGGGAGACTGTCCAGGTTCTGAAGTGACCACCAAGCTGGGGTACAGAGGTGACCGTGTCTGGGCACTGTACCATGGCATTTCCAATGCAGACACCGGACAGGCAGGGGCCTTGCCCCCTGCGACCAATGCTGGAAGAGCCCTTTTTGAACTCATGTCTGCAAACTAGTGTCTTAAAAGTTTGCTATTCAAATTACTTTAGCTTAAAAAAATCACTCCAGAATTACATACTTGCCCATCGTGGGCATCTTCCAAAATACAAAGAAACATAAAAAGGCAAGTTACCAAAATCAAATGCACCCCCATGAGCCATGAGGCAGGGCATCATGGGCTGGACTGGGAGTCTTCAGTTTTTTGTTGGTTTGTTTGCAGTACTGGGGGTTGTATAGTACAGTACAGGGAGCACAGAGACAGGCTGGCAGCTGGGGCCAGCTCAAGCACAGGCTCGGGAGGACGGCCCCAGAGCCCCACGGCCCTGGGCAGAGGAGGCAGGGAGGCTTGGTGTGGAGGGCAGCATCTGTGTCAGGTTGCACCGTCAGGCACTGGCCTCTGGGGGCTTCCTGTGGAGGTGTCACTTCTGCAGCTGTGGCATCGAGTGGTCAGACCACGGCCACATGGCGTTGGTGAGCATGACCCAGAGTTGTAGCAGAGCCTTGCTGTGGGCCCAGGAGGCAGGGGTCACCTGCATGTTTATAGATGAGGACCCTAGAGATCTACTACCAGGGAAACTGAGGCACCTGGGGAAGCCTGGAGAAATCCTGAGGCAACCTCTGTTCGTTGAGTGAAGTAACCTCAGGTTAGGATGCTCCCTCAGGCAGAGGCAAAGACGGACCGGAAGAAAAGTTAAGCAGACTTGTAAAAGAAAGGAAAACGCACTAGGCAGATAGATGAGGCGGGGGCCCCGAGAGACGGAGGGCCCTGGTCTTTGTGCAGCTGAGCTTCCAGACTAAGACCAGGGAGAAGGACCTGGCAGCCCACTCCCCAAAAAATTAGCCATCGAAAACCCTATGAATAGCAGAGAAACACTGTCAGATATGGTACTGGAAATTTGAGCCCCCCAATCAGTCCACCATTGAAAACCCTACGAGCAGCAGAGAAGCACTAACAGTAGTGTTTTGCCTATTGTACATAGGGTCGATATGAGTCGGATACCGACTCGACAGCACCTAACAAGACTGGGAGGCATTCAAGAAACGACTGGGGAAGAGTTTTCCTCAAAGCAGATTGGACCTTAATGATGGGACTGGAGTGAAGCCCCTGGGGGCCTCCTTTGCTGATATGGCAGGACTCAAAATGAGAAGAAACACAGTGACTGCAACATTGGGCTCAAACATAAAACAATGGTGTGCATGGCACGGTGTTGGGGAGTGTTTCGCTCTGTGGTACACAGGGTCACTCTGAGGCAGGCTGACTAGGCAGCACCACCACCAACAGACCCTAACTGGAAGGAATAAAGCTAGGGAACCCTGAACTCGGAGTTCAGTCTCCACTTATAGCATGAGTGGAGCTGTGGGAAGGAGCTGTGCCCTGCTTTGGGGGGCTGCTGTGTATTGACACGGAGGTCAGCTCTGCATTCTGGACCCTCGCCTCACCCAGCAAGGTTCCATTTGGAGAAACAAGCCCAGCAAGCAGCCTCTCTGTGTGGTCCACAGAAGGAATGCAAGGACCACCATGCCCTGTCTGTCCAGTCAGCTCTGGGTCCTGAGGACCGTGGACGAAAGAGGATAATGAACCCCTATGCCAGGTGGGGACATGCCACCCTCTCCCCTTGGCCAGAGACTTCTCTCCCACCATCGTGGCATGTTGTTGTTGTTGTTAGGTGCCATCAAGTCGAGTCCAACTCATAGTGACCCTATGTACAGCAGATCAAAAGAAACACTTCCTGATCCCGTTGTGCCAGGCACACGGTCTTATTTATGTTTAAGCCCAAATGCAAAGTCCATAATTTGTTATGATGGATACCACTTCGAAAAATGGGAATACCTCATGACGTAGGTGAAGTTTTCAAGGAACATCCTCTTTCCAAAAATCACATTGTCAACACAGTGGCCACAAAGGAAAGTGGGCAGGGCAATGGCTTCATGTGTTAAACACGGTTGCCTTCCCTCTGAGCATCAGCATCTCTTCCCGAACGTGAGGTCGCAGACACAAACAGAGTATCAGCCTCCTGCCACCTGAAGCCCACAGCCAGGGCTTCAACAGCAGGTGGCCACTGCCCCAGTCCTGCAGGCAGAAGTCCAAGGCCGAGGTGTTGGGGGCCGGGTCCCCCTGGGGCCTCTCTCCTCGGTTTGCAGACAGACTATTCCTTGAGCCCTCACACACATGTCCTCTGTGTCCTCACCTAGTGCTGTGGAGTCAGGGCCCACCCGAATGACCCCATTCTACCTTAACCACCTCGTGAAGGGCCTGTCTCCAAGTGCAGTCACAATCCGACTTCAGGGTGAGGACTTCTGCAAATGAATATTGGGGGCACCATTCTGCACGCGACACTGATCAGAACAGAGCTGGTCATCTCTTGGTTTGTGTGCACATCACACGTGGCTGGGCACCCGGCTCCTCCCCACCATGGGGCGGGCAGATGTGGCCAGCCTTTGAAAACCACATGGCTCCAGGCCATGGCGGCCAGGGCTGTGGCCAAGCAAGGGACGTTTGCGTATGTCTGGACAGAGTTGTCTCTGCAGGTGTGAGCACAGCCGCTCTGCGGGAGAAGCCCCTGAGTGTAGGGTGTGCTAACAGATTCAGTGGGAGCGTGGATCTGTGGGGTGTGCTAACAGATTCTGTGGGAGCCTGGATCTGTGGGGGGTGCTAACAGATTCTGTGGGAGCGTGGATCTGTGGGGTGTGCTGATTCTGTGGGAGCGTGGATCTCAGTGCGCATGGCAGGGGCATCTCTCAGAGTGGGTGTTCCCTCCCTTGGGTGGAGGGACATGTGCTAGGTGCCCCACAATCCCAGAGGGCGCTGTTTTCTCACTGCGTGTCAGCGTGAGGCTTTCCCGTGACTGTCCAGCAGGTGGCAGCACAGCACTTGAAGGAAGTCGCGCCCTCTTTCCTAATTTACACCACATCCTGAGGTTGCCAAGGGGTGTTTCTGCTGTCCGCTAGTGGGGTGAATCCAGAGCCTGTGGGGAGCATTTTCCAAATCCACCTGCCCAGTCCTCCCCTGGGAAAGCAGGAAGCAGATGTGGGTGGAGCCCTGCATGTTTGCATTTTCCAGAAAGCACCCCAGGAAACTGGGAAGGTGAACGACCTTCAGGAGGCCTTTGCCCTGCCTTTAGGTGGCTCTAAGACCTCTGCCTCTCTCTGACGCCCTCTCCAGGGGCGAGAAACTGCCCTGCTCATGCTGGCGGCAGGACGCTTCCTGCTTTACGCCTTTGGTAGCTCTCAATATCTCTGTGCCACGCAAATTATACTTTCTTTTTAGAATTCTAAATGACGGTTCAAGGAACTCAGCAAGTGCTCAGTTAATGCTTATGGAGTGAATTAGTAGTTGAATAGAGCAGGGATTGGGTTGGTAGCTGTTTACTTCTTACAGGCCCCATTCCAAGTTTGGGGGCTGGATTTCTTCAGCCTAATCTATATCTGCCTGCAGCTATAGCCCTGTGGCATCCGATCCCGTCAGATCTCGGAAGCTAAGCAGGGTCGGGCCTGGTTAGTACCTGGATGGGAGACCACCTGGGAACACCAGAAGCTGTAGGCTTGGGAGAAGGACCTGGCAACCCCCTCCCAAAAAATCAATCTGCCATTGAAAACCCTATGAACAGCAGAGAAGCACTGACAATAGCGTTTCCCCTGTCGGATACCGGCTCGACCACACCTAACAACAACAACAACAACAACAACAACAACAACAACAAATGACGGTTTCCATTTTCAAACTTAGGAGTTTGGAGAAGAGCACAAAGACCCCACCCCCACTGCCCTTCCCTCTGAGGCCATGTTTGAGGTGTAATGGTTGTCTCAGTAATGTCCCTTAGGCCCACAGGGTCCATCTGGGGGCCTGCTCTGGACTCTTCCACTGGGAGACCCCCCATCTCCCCTGCTCGTCCTGCCTGGGGCCTTCTGCAGATTTCAGGCCAGTCATTTTGTGGGTTGTCCTTTGTTGTTGTTGTTGTTGTTGTTGTTAGGTGTTGTGAAGTCAGGTCTGACTCATAGCGACCCTGTGTGCAACAGAACAAAACACGCCCCAACATTGCACCATACCTGGTACTGTGTCAGTGCTTCTCTGCTGTTCATAGGGTTTTCAATAACTGATTGTTTCAGGATTGTTTTCGGGAGTGGGCTGCCTTCTTCTCCTCCCAACATTGTCCTTTAGTTTGGGTTTATCCGATGGGTCCTCATGATGAAAGCCATGATGATGCCTTTGGCCGGGCCATCACAAACCGATGCTGTGTTCTGGACATCACATCCTGTCAGGAGGCGTGTGATGACCACTCGCCTCTTACCGGTGACATTGCCTTGGTTACTGACTGAGTGATGTCTGACTGGCTGCCAACATCATCACTCCTTCTCATGTCTTTGGGGTGATCTTTGAGACTATGGGAAACCCATTTCCTTACACCTTGCTAGTCTTAGCATCACTAGCATTTCTGTCCTAAAAAAATTACCACCAGCACACTGGCTGAGTGGAGATTTTCTAATTCCATCATTGCTTCCTCATCTACTAGTGGGCTTTCTGTTAGAAGGAAAAGGCTTTCTCCCCGTGTTTATTTGCTTTTTTATTTATAGTGAGGCAGACTCACAGATTTCTACTCACTCAGTAGATATTACTGAGTAATACTGGGTGGTGGTCTTCCAGTTTTAGCCAATGGGAGCCCCTTCAGGGTGGCGCCTTTGGGCATGCTCCCATTTTTCTTGAGCTCTTTTCTGTCTTTCTGAAGCAATGAGACATTCCAAGCTCCTCTTGTTTTCCTGCCCCAGCCCCACAATCAGCCTTTCTCCAAGGAGCCCTGGTTCCCCCTAGTGTAGAATGGAGTAAGAAACCAAAATCCAGTGTGAGGTGTGCTCACTGCTACCGGGCTGTTGCTGATAACGCAGCCTCTTAGTAGCCAGGGTGATATACATATATATGTATATGTATGTTATTGGGCTGGGATTTAGCTCAATTGGTATAGCGCCGCTCTGCAGTCTCTGAGGTCCTGAGTTCGGTTCCCAGCACCACAAAAATGGGAGAAGGATATGGCAATCCACTCCCAAGGCAATCCCGAAACAATCTGCCACTGAAAACCCTATGAGGGTCACTATGAGTCAGATACAACTCAATGGCACCTAACAACAACAACAGCAACATGTATGTTATTGTTAGGTGCCATCTAGTCAGATCCAACTCACACCAACATTACGTACAATAAAACAAAACACTACCCAACACTGTGCCATGCAGACGATCTTTTTATGTTTAAGCCCATTGTTGCAGCCACTATGTTTCTTCTCATTTTAAGTCATACTACATCAGATGGAGGTCCCAGGGGCTTTACTCCATTCCCATCATTAAAGTCAGCTCTACATTGAGGATGCAACCCCTCCCCAGCCATTCCTTGAAAGCTTCCCAGCCCGGGGGGAGAAGAGGGGTTCATTTTCCAGCACTATATCTGACAGTGCTTCTCTGCTGTTCGTAGGGTTTTCAATGGCTAATTATTTCGGGAGTGGGCTGCTAAGTCCTTCTCCCTGGTCTGTCTTAGTCTGGAAGCTCAGCTTGAAACCTGTCCACCTTGGGTGGCCCTGCTGGTGTCTCAAATACCAGTGGCAGAGCTTTCAGAATCACAGAAACACATAAGCCCCATAGCACAAGCTGACAGACATGTGGGAGCGTGTATGTATGTGTGTGTGTTTATATATATATACATATATATGTGTGGGCATATATATCTATATGTATATATACACACGTGTATATACATATATGTGTATATATATGTATATATATGTATATATATGCATTCAGTAATCCCTTGGCATCTCCTTGGAATTGGTTTTGGGGCTCTCTGGGGGTACCAGAATCCACGGTGCTCAAGTCCCTTGTATAAAACAGTGAAGAATTTGCATGTGACCTACACACATCTTCCCGTACACTTTAAATCTCCAGATCACTTGTCATACATGCCTCTTGCAATGTAACCGCTATGCAAAGAGTTGTTCTTCCGTCTTGTTCAGAGAATGAGGACAAGAGGAATGCCGATGGCTTTGTGCAGGCCCCTTTTTTCTGAATGTTTTCCATCCTCGGCTGGTCAAGCCTACAGATGGGGAACCTGTGTATACTGCAGGCCGCCTGTGCACCCCACATTTCCACCTCTCCCCATGTCAAGAGCCGTGGCTCATCCTGATGCCCCATTTCAAGGCAACGCCACAGGGTTTCTGGAAGTTTTCCTGAGTGTCCTTGTAGCTCCTGTCATTAGCAGGGAGAAACCAGCCCCCATTTTCCTGCATCCGGACTGTTTGCTCCCCCCGGCCCCTGGCTACACCCAGTCCACTGGGTCCCAGCTTGCTTGGGTCCCTCAGCCCTCCATGCCCTGGGCAGGCGGTGGCTCCCTCGGTGGGTGTGGCCTGTCTACTTTCACACTTGAGATTAAAAAGAAAAGAAGACCGTAGCACTGACAGCCTTGAACAACATTACTGGTAGAACGAAGATGGTCGGACTGTGGATATTTGTCTGGTTTTGTTTCGGTGCTTTTCTGCATTTTGGGGTTTTATTTGCTGCAGAGCAGTAAGCGTGCAGAGGAAGCAAAGCACGGGGCGGGGACTCTGAGGATATTCGTCCCCAAGCCGCCGCTCAGAGTTCATGCCTGTGTTTTCCCGCTTAGCGTCGCTCATGTTTGGACCCTTGGTGAGGAAATGGTGACATGATCCCACAGCCGCAGCTTCAAACCTCATCAATTCAAATTAACAGGGTGAGGCGAGTAATGAGTCCGGATTAATTGTTCAGTGTGTCTGTGGTGAGGAGTTCTCTTCTTTATTGACTACGGAGCAATTAGATTAAGCTGTTACGAAGTGCTGCCTCCCAGAAGTCCTTTGGGGAGAGCTGATTAGCCAAATTATTTCTTCAATTTGAGGAATAAAATCCCCAGCTCAAACTAGTTCCAGGACGGTGGAATTTGACCTAAACTTCATGTCCCTGAAAAGTCTAGGGCCGTCATAGCACAGAGGGGCTCCAGCAGGGTCCTCTGGCTTGGTCTCCTGGGCTCCCTGTGTCCCCTCTTGTTCTGCCTCCCCCTGCCCTCCCTTCCCTTAGTGACTCCTGCATGTGGCGGCCCCTGCAACCCCTGGGGCTGTGTGGAGAGACTGCCTTCTCCGCAGTTCTGACCAACCTTCCAGCCCCGGGACTCCATGGGCCCTGGGTCCCACAGACCCTTGGCCTTGGAGCCCCCGGCCACAGGGCCCTGACCTGTCCCTCTGCAGTACAGACCACTGTGTGAGCTGGGTGGCACCAGGCAGGGCGAATGCTAATGCTGCCAGGGGATAGAGCAGGGGCTGGGCAGGCAGAGCAGTGGCATCTGTGGTGCCGCCCACTTGACCAGGTAGTGAGAGGACTTTGCTGGACACCCGGGAATTACACATGCAGGGGCCCTGGGCTTTTTTTTTTTTTTTTTTTTTTTTGGCAGTCCTGGAGGTTGAACCCAGGGCCTAATGCCTGCATGCTCTGCAAGTGCTGGGCCACTGAGCTGCACCCCCAGCCCATTGTTTTTACTTTTTGAGACAGGGTCTCGCTAAGTTACGCAGACTGCCTCTGGTCTCGAACTTGTGATCCTCCCGCCTCCACCTTCCAAGCCGCTGGGATTACAGGCATGCGCCACCGCGCTCAGCTTGGCCCTGGGCGTTTTAAAAACTTGTCCAGTTAATGGTGTCAGTCTCTCCTCGCAGTGAGTTGTAGAGGGGAGGCTCTTCCCACACGCCCTGCCCAGGTCACTCCATCCGTCACTGTGACCACAGTCGCTTGGCACACAGGGCTGGGCCTGTGGTTACTGAGGGCCAAGGCTGTTACTTCCAACACTGCTGCTCTCAGCCCAGCTGACCTCCATCTAGGGTGGGCAGCGCTGGGTCAGGACCCACATTTCTCCCTCCCCAAGGTCATCACCCAGCAATCAGGCAGTGTACCCTGGACCAAGATGCCCCAGGTGCCTGTGCAAGGACCACCCTGCCCCTTTGAGTTAGGATAAGGGACCTGTGCCTATTTTTCAAGTGCTGTCAAGGTGCCCGCCTGCAGCCGTAGCCCTGTGGCATCCGATCCCATCAGATCTTGGAAGCTAAGCAGGGTTGGCCCTGGTTAATACTTGGATGGGAGACCACCTGGGAACACCAAGTGCTGTAGGCTTGGGAGACGGACCTGGCAATCCATCCCCATAATTAAATCAGCCATTGAGAACCCTATGAATAGCAGAGAAACACTGACGATAGTGTTTCCCCTGTTGTATGTAGGGTTGCTATGAGTTGAATACCAACTCAACAGCACCTAACAACAACAACAATAACATCAACAAGTCATGGTGCCCAGCATGCTGTGAGGTGCTTTGGGGTCCTGGTCCCATGTGAATCTCATACGCACCTGCGAGGGGACGTTACTCCCACTTACCTGCGAAGACACGTGTTGGCTCAGAAGCAAAAGCCTCGCTCGATGCAGGAAGGAAAGGCCGGCCCCCCTCCCCATTGATGCAGGCTCTGCCTCTGGCCTCAGAGCCCCCATGGGTCATGAATCCTACACATCAGCCTTTTGAGGGGTGGAAAGGGGGAGCACCATGCGGGGGTGCCCTCCTCTGGCTGCTACCTCGTGTGATGAGTCTAGACTACCTTTAAAGCCACTGCGTGGCCAACCTTAAACAGAAGGACAGGCCCAGGTCCCTGCCTGGACAGAGCACAGGACAGGGCCTCCAGTCCTTCCTCCAGCCGTTGCCCGGGGTCTCCCTGCTGGTGTTGGGCTCAGCAGGGCAGGCCTCGGCGTCCTGGTCAGCATTTCCTGGAGGGAAACGCAGAGGTCAGGGAGAGGCCTGTGTCTCCCAGCACTCAGATCTGCCTGGAAGGAGCCCCGGGAGGCCTTGGGCAACCGCCGAGCTCACATCCCCAATGGGTCCCGTGGCCCTCTCCCTTGGTCTCACCAGCCCTGGGCACGGGGTGCTGTGTCTGGGCCAGGCTCCAGAAGACTGGTGGGCAGTGTTCTGCGCAGGCCCTGCCACCCACCTTGGGATCCAGGGGCCTCGGGGGAGTGGCAGGGTGTCGGGACCGGGGTGGGGTGTGGCTTGGTCCACGGTGGGCATCCGGGCCTCAGCGCAGCCTCTGTGTCTCAGGCCTGCAGGTACGGTCACGTGCAGCACCTGGAGCATCTGCTGTTCTACGGCGCGGACATGGGCGCCCAGAACGCCTCAGGGAACACAGCCCTGCACATCTGCGCCCTCTACAACCAGGTCAGTGGTGCACCCATCCCTCCCTGCCTGGGCTCCCAGGTGCGGCTCCGAGGGCCAGGCGGGAACTCTCAGGGGGCCTCCCCCACTGCTTCCTTGGGAGCACTGAGCAGCCTTGGTTCACACAGTGGCACCGCAGGGCAGGCTCAGGCTCCAGTGCCGCCACTGTCCTGAGAACGTGGACAGGGCCAGGGTTCTCTTGTCCTGGGCTCAGTGCCAGCTCCGCTCAGACCCACGTCCCTCCACGTGCTTCGTGGGTCTGTGGTGGTGAAGCGTATGTTGGGAAGTGTCTATGCCATCTAGTGGTTCTGGGGTGCCTGGCTCGGTGGCAGTCAGCACCTGCTCTTTGTGGCACTGTCTCCACCACCCGCCTCCCACACTGTCTCATCTCCCCAAACCAAAACTCTGCCCTTCTTAGACCCTGGCCCCCCAGCTCCCTCCCCAGCCTGGTGCCCCATCCTACTCTCTGTCTAGGGGGACCTGGTGATGCTAGGGACCTCGTGCGAGGAAGGGTGTGGTGTGTGGCCTTGGGTGTCAGGCTTAGTCTGACTCAGAGGAAAATCCTCAAGGCCCACGGCGGCGTGGCTTGTGGCCGGGTCTCCTCTCTTACGGCTGAGTCAGAGTCCACTGTGTGGATGGCCCCAAGGCGGCTTATCCGCTCACCTGTAGGCGGACACATGAGTTCCTTCCACCTCTGGACTGTTGCAAATGGTGCTTCAGGGAACACAGGTTTGCCAACATCTGTTCCGGGCCCTGCCTCCAGCCCTCGTGGCGCAGATGCGGAAGTGGAAGCTCACCGTGAGCCAACAAGAGGAGGCCCCGTGGTGCTGTGTCAGAGCCAAGGACAGCAACAGCCGGCGCATTGGGGAAACACTAGAAGCCAGTGGCACATGACCCCTGCCCTTGGCAGGGAGACGAGTCTAAGTGGCTGGGGGCAGGGAGCAGCCCCAGTACCCAGGATGCCTGGGCTGGAGGGGGCAGGGAAGAGCGTCCTATGGGATATGGGGTGAGGGAGACCCAGCCTCAGGGACTTAGGTGGAGTGGCCCGGGCTGCATGGGTGGGAGGGGGACAGTGTCCTCAGTCTCAAGGTCAGGTTGATCCAGGGCAGCCCCACCAAAGCTCTCCTGCACCCCTCCTTCTTTTGCGTCTTTTCCTTCTCTGATTTCACGGTGCTTCAGGTCTGGAGTGGCGCGGTGTGGCAGCCCTTCCAGGTGGCCCAGCAGCAGTGGGGTGGGGGGGAACCTCCCTGCCTGGAGGGACAGAGGGAGTCACAGGACTGGCTCTGCTGGACACCCCGAAGTCCCTCTCTCAGCCATCAGTGTTCTCTTCCCTGTCCCATCCCATTCCTCACCGTAGCTCCAGGGCCGCCTCAAGCTTTAGCCCACACCAGGGTCTGGTCCCAGCCTCTGCATGGCTCCTCACCAGCTCAGCCCTTCAGCCACTCCAAAGTCCACTTTGCTTGTAGCCAGTCAAACTTCCTGGGTCCTTTGCCCTGAAAACTCCTTTGCATCCTTCAATACCCACATCAGATATCCCATACCCGGTCAAGCCTTCCCTTGATGACGCCATGATAGAATTTGCGGGTTTCTTGTTCTGCAGTCCTTTGGAAGACACAACCACGGTGAAATGCCCAGGACAAGACACTGTCCTATCTTACTTTTCTCTGCTGACATTTGCTCCTCCTTGGGCCCCCTTCTTGGGGGGAGAAACTACCCTCTGTCATTATTTCCTGTGTGCCCGGCACAGGAGAGCAGCTGGCTGCACAGGGCTGGGGCAGCATTCAGCGGGTTCTAGGGAGGGATTTGCAGTGCTCCTGGCTTGCAGGGAAGGCAGGGGGTGTGATCTGTGTGCCACGGTGGCTGTGCTGGCTGCAGCGTGCAGATGTTGGAACCTCTGTGCATGAGGAAATACTCGCTGTCCTGCGTTAGAAAACATCACGAGGCTTAGCTACGTCTCATAAAACATCTGTACGGACATCTGTTCCCTAATTGCTGCCTAGATAGGGAAGCATTCCTTAATTTCCTACAATATATTTCAAGCATATTTTATCTTGAAAAAATAAGAAGTCATGTGTTTCTACTGCTTGAAATAATTATGGCCTTTGAAAGTGTGGATGGGGCTTTTAGTGGAGGTTAAAGCATTCGGACAGCCTGTGTTCCCGCTTTGTGTGGGCCACTTCTCCTGGGGTCACTTCCCCTGCCCCACAGCAGTCCCAGCCCCTCATCTGCCAGCTCTAGGAGGGTCCCCCGCTGGCAGGGGTCTGCGGAAAATCCTGCCCCTGTATTTGGTTAGGTGGAGTAGGAGTCGGGCAACTCTTCCTGTAGCCAGGGGGCAAACATTTTAAGCACCACGTAGACCCTATTGCAGCCCTTCACCTCTGCAGGTAGAGCACAAAAGTTGTTGTTGTTAGGTGCTGTCGAGTTGGTATCCAACTCATAGCGGCCCTCATAGGGTTTTTAATGGCTGACTGTTTCGGGATTGCCTTGGGAGTGGATTGCCAGATCCTTCTCCCATTTTTTGCGATGCTGGGAATTGAACTCAGGACCTCAGAGACTGCAGCACAGCGCTCTACCCACTGAGCTAAATCCCAGCCCAGAGTGCAAAAGTAGCCACAGACAATTCATCAAGGAGAAAGTGTGGCCACGTCCCAACGAAACACTTTTTAGCAAAGTAGGCAGCAGGCCGATCTGGCTTGCGGGCTTTGGTCGGCTGAGCCTTGGAGCAGAAGCCGCACCTGCCTCTCCCCCTGCCCCGGGTTAGAGACAGGCTCCTGCGCCGGAGCCTCTGCATATGTGGACACAGCTGTCTCCTCCCCAGAACCCCGGCATCATCGGGCAGCCTGCTGCTGGCCTACCTGTCACCTGGATGTCCCCTTCTCTGCAGCCTGGGGAGAAATGCCAGAGGTGGCCATGCCACGTTGGGCTGCCTGTCTTGCATTACTTCCAGGGGCATTGTGTTGGCTCGTGGGTACCGGGCTTGTTTGCCTCCTGGCCACCAGATACCACACCCCGGCAGAATGTCAGCACGTGCTCTAGGGTCTGTCCGGAATCGCAAGCAGTCCCGGGGTGCTCGCCCCTCTGCCTCCCCCAGCTCCGTGCTGTGTGCACGACGCCACTGCATCTCTGAGAGCCCAGCTCCTTCATCCCCCGGGAGATTGCCAAGAGCCATCCGGGAGGCGTGGAGGACCCGGCCTTTGCCTGGTGTGCCTTGCATGTTGTCCTCACCCGGTGCCTCCGTCCTCGCTGCATCTCAGGTTTGCAGGATTCTGTGTGCACGGCCCCATTTCTACACACAGGCTCCTGCCCTTCCTCCTCTGTGGTGCGGGGCAGTGGCCTAACGCACAGGGAGCACATGCTAGGACTGGCACTTAGTGAGTGCTCAGGAGCTGGTGCTGTAGTGATGTTGAAAGTGGTGAGGGTGAGGGTGATGGTGGTGAGGATGGCGGTGGCAATGGTGGCGGTGATGGCGGTGGTGATGATGAGGGTAATGGTGGTGATGGTGGTGATGGCAGTGGTTATGGTGGCGGTGGTTATGGTGTGATGTGATGGTGATGGCGGTG
>VMDO01032902.1:0-18501 GCA_007922755.1 Pedetes capensis
CTGAAGTTGAATCAACCCAAGAGGGTCTTGGGTTAGTTCTCTTATAGGAAAGACAATGGCTTGGAACATTGGTGGATCAGTTCTTCTTGAAGTGTTCCCCAGAGAACCTAGGTTTGTTCCATCTTACCCAGAAATGGGGTATAGAAAAGCAGGAAAACCCTGCTCTTCAGTGCCAAAGGCACTCATAGAAAGCTGGGGGATTTTGGCCAGGAAGAGAGAGAGACAGTGGGAGATGAGTAGTGTAGCTTTTCATCCTCATGAGCAGGAGTGGACTGATTTTCCCTTCCCCAGTCTTTGAACCACAGTAAAGAGCAGACAGCCAGAGGTTCTCAATCACCGGAGAGGAAATCTCTGTCCATTGAAAAGCCTAGGTGTCAAAGGATATGTCATTGTTGTTGCTGGGTGTGGTTGAGTCCTGTCAAATTCATAGCAACACTCATAGGGTTTTCAATGGCTGATTGTTTTGGGATTGCCTTGGGAGTGGAGTACCACATCTTTCTCCCATTTTTGCAGTACTGGGAATTAAACCTGGGACCCCAGAGACTGCAGAGCAGTGCTCTACCAACTGAGCTAAATCCCAGCCCCAAAGGACATGAAGGAAGAAGAAAAGGAGTAGAGGATTTAAGTTTTCATTCCTCAGGGTTATAGAGACTCCTTTGACCTTTAGGGGAGAATGCTCCCACTACCAAGCCACAATTACCTCAGGGTTCCAAGCCAGGATTCTCAGGAAACTCAAAATAGGTACAGCTAGAGCAGAGGTCAGAAAGCTGGGAAGATTCCTGAGACCTGAAGGAAAATGTAAAAACCAGTAAGATGAGAATGTCTGGAGTTCTAGCAGAACTCAGCTCAGGGAAATGTTAGAAATATTACCTGGGCAATCTGAGAGACATCACCAAAAGATGTTACCAGAAATGTGGTCCAGCAGTCTGGCAGTAGCCTTGATCTTCATATTCAGCATAAAAGAAGAATGCATACAGCATACGGAAACTGTACTAGGAAATATAAAGTTTATTATAGAATATGTTGTTGTTGTTGTTAGGTGCCATCGAGTTGTGTCCGACTCATAGCAACCCTTATAGGGTTTTCAGTGGCTGTTTCGGAATTGCCATGGGAGTGGATTGCCACGTCCTTCTCCCATGTTTGTGGTGCTGGGAATCGAACTCAGGACCTCAGAGACTGCAGAGCAGTGCTCTACCAACTGAGCTAAATCCTAGCCCATATATTATAAAATATAGTATACTTTTAAGGAATAATAATCAGGGGAAAGTGAGATACCTACAGAAGTCTAGATAAATCTGGAAAGGAACGTGGAAAACCCTTTGATTTCTGGGTGAATTGGCATAAGGACATTTCTATGCCCCAGGAGGAGGTAAATCCAGAGACAGTAGAGGAGTTAAGCATGCTTTGAGAAGGACATGTACCTTGGCTGTAGAAGACGGTGGAACCAAAAGAATGGGTAACCCATGTGGAGTCACCACAAGAGAGAGACGCATGCTCCTGGCTACTCAAGAGGAAGAACAAAGAGAGAAGCCCAGATTGATTCTTTCCTGGTTCTCCTTAGTTCCCCTGTTCCTCTCATGGGATTTGTTCTTTCTTGAATCCTTGTGATTGAGGCTGCCTTTCTTCCTCCTGTGTGTGTGTGTGTGTGTGTGTGTGTGTGTGTGTGTGTGTGTGTGTGTGTAATTTCTGTAAGCATCATCTTCAGAGCTGGCTTGCTGTCATGAGATTCTGTAGTGTGTGCTTATCTTTCAAGGTCTTTATTTCTCCATCAATTTTAAATGATAACTTTGCTGGATATAATCATCTTGGTTGGGAGTTATGTCCTTTCAGGGCACAAATATAATTTATAAGTCTTTTAGGTAAAAAAAATCAAGTCACATTCTTTTGAGACTGTAATGAGTGGTTTCTTATATTTTCTACAGATCTCTAACTTGCTTTTACTTACAATAATTACAATGCTCATTCTTCCTCATATTTTTAAATAAAATATGTTCTTTATTCTAAAACTAATTTTTGGCATTCAGATTAAAACAACTGAATATGAGTTTAAATGTCCCTTCAGAATAAATTTTGTTGTTGTTAGGTACTGTTGAGTTGGTGTCCGACTCATAGTGACCCTATGTACAACAGACCAAACACTATTGTCAGTGCTTCTCTGGTATTCACAGGGTTTTCAATGGCTGATTGATTTTTGGGAGTGGGTTGCCATGTCATTCTCCCAAGCCTACAGCAGCTGATGTTCCCAGGCAGTCTCCCATCCAAGTACTGACCAGACCTGACCCTGCTTAGCTTCTGAGATCTGACAGGATCAGGCACCACAGTGGTACAGCTGCAGCCTCAAAATAAATTAGATAAATGTAAAAGTATAATTTGTTTTATATACTTTTGTAGAAGTGTGGTCTGCTTTTAGTATAGTTATGATATTAAATCCCACAAAATAAAAATATATCTCTTTGTTCTAAGAGTAATTTGAAGCATTCAAGTTTCAAGTGCCTATCTGGACTTTCATAAGGGTTCTTCAAAATAAATTAACTAAATACATAAAATCTACAAATTATTTCAGTATTATCACAACATAATTAGAGGTTCAACAGTAAGATAAGTCTAAGGGTTGAATCTTCCTTAGAAGTCAGCATAAGGGTATACTTAAGAATCTAAGAATTGCTGGGCGCAGTGGCGCACACCTGTAATCCCAGCAGCTCGGGAGGCAGATGCAGGAGGATAGCAAGTTCGAGGCCAGAGGCAGTCTGCCTAACTTAGTGAGACACTGTCTCAAAAAAGTAAAAAAGATGGGCTGAGGGTGCAGCTCAGTGGTCCAGCACTTGCAAAGTATGCAAGCACGAGGCCCTGGATTCAACCTACAGTACCACAAAAGAAAAAAATAAAAGAGTCTAAGAATCAAACTTGAAAATATTGCTGAGTCTTTTTCCTCCCCTATTTTCACAGGGATAAATTAAAATTTCTAATACAGAATAGTACACTGGGTCACACAAGGAGCTTGTGTTGACTGCTCACTTAGCCTCAAAGGCATGACATTTTGTATTATAAATGCAAGAGTCATATTTTTTGTTCTGCATACATTTTGAGATACCTCTACATGATTATTCTATTAGGATGATTATTTCAAAATATTCCAGGCATAAATCACAAATATAATTGTATGATTATCATTTGATAATTTTAAATCTCTGGGAATGTCTTAAAATTTATACCCTCAAATAAATTGCATTTTATATATTAATGGGGCTGGGTTTTTAGCTCAGTTGGCAGAGCGCTGCTCTGCAGTCTCTGAGGTCCCAAGTTCGATTCCCAGCTCCACAAAAATGGGAGGTTGTGGCAATCCACTCCCAAGTCAATCCCGAAACAATCAGCCATTGGAAACCCTATAAGCGTCTCTATGAGTTGGACACGACTCGATGGCACTTAACAACAACAACAACATATTAATACATATCAATGCATGTACATATTAATATGTTTAGGTTAATATTAGACATTAATATATGTATACATATATTAGTATATATATAGTATATATAGTAGTAGTAATATATATACTATATATTAGTATATATAGTATATATGTATATATAGCAGTAGTAATATATATATATGTATATATATATATATATATATGTTATTGTTAGGTGCCGTGGAGTTGTGTCCCACTCATAGCGACCCTCACAGGGTTTTCAATGGCCGATTGTTTTGGGATTGCCTCGGGAGTGGATTGCCACGTCCCTCTCCCATTTGTGCGGTGCTGGGAATCGAACTTGGGAACTCAGAGACTGCAGAGCGGCACTTTACTAACTGAGCTAAATCCCAGCCATATATATATATACTAATATATGTATACATAGTTTATATATTAGTAGATAACTTTTTTCCCTTGTGACATTATATCATTGGCATATGGGAATTGAATGCCTTTTATTGAGGTAATACTCTTATTTATAAATAAAATCATTGAATTTTAAAGAATATAAAATCACATTGTCCTATTATTCATAATCTTACAAAAAGTATAAGGAGGCAGTATCAATATGTGGTAAAGCTGAACAGCATGTTGTGGTTGGTATTACTGTTATAACAGTTCTATGTGACTAGGCTTAGAAAAGAAATCAAGTGGTATAAAGCTATGTAAAAACTGAACAAATAAAATATCATGTTGAGATACATGGAACTTGAAAATTGAGGGTGATATGATCAGCCCTGCAGTAGATTTACCAGTCTTGTTTTCAACTTCATCTTTCTCCTGGCGCCAATAGCTGCTCAAACTTTAAATCTGAAGTGCATAAAAATGAATTCCATAGGGATCTTGACGTGGAGGGCCTCTTTTAGAAAGCAATTATGTGTGTGTGTTTGGAGGAAGGGGATTGGTAATAAAGATCAGAATCCTCACGTGAACACTGCAAACTGGCCTTCCACACTACATCTACCTGCCAATGCCACCCTAAAACATCATCCTAAAGCCCAGGAGTAGTTTGGCTTTGATCATTATAAAGGAGGAATTCCTAAATATAAAACAACAGTGAGGGTGTGCTTCAGGTACCTGACTCTGTGGTTGGGGGTCAGAGAAACATTGCCAGGCCCTTGAAGGAGGCTGGGGTGGGGAACTTATAAGAGAATGGGGAGCAGGACACAAGGGGTGCAGGGCACAGAGCCCTCCCTCCCCCCCCTCATTTTCTGAATGATTGTTGTTGTTGTTGTTAGGTGCTGTTGAGTCGTGTCCAACTCATAGAGCCACTCGTAGGGTTTTCAATGGCTGATTGTTTTAGGATTGCCTCAGGAGTGGATTGCCACGTCCTTCTCCCATTTCTGAATTACACTCAATGGTAAAACACCCGACCCTTCTGCTTCCCAGGTATTATTCCATCTCCTTTCTCCCTTTAGTTGTTGTTGTAGTTAGGTGTCAATGAGTCAAACTGACTCATATTGACCTGATGCACGACAGAAGAAAACACTCCCAGACACTGTGCCATACATGGCCGTATGTCAGTGCTTCTATGCTATTCATATGGTTTTCGATGGCTAAATGTTTCAGGATTGTTTCAGGAACAGGCTGCCAGGTCCTTCTCCTATCTTTGCTGTGCTGGGGATGGAACGCAGGGCCTCAGAGAGCACAGAGCAGCACTCTACCAATTGAGGTAAACCTCAGCCCCTTTTCCCTTTTAAGAAACTAGTACATCACCAGCAATAGAAAAGGTTCACTGTGAGTTGGACCTGACTCAACAGTACCTAACAACAGCAAATGTACTTTTAGAATGAATTTTGAATACAAATTTTGGATTAGCTTATGCAGATAGGAAATAATTGTGAACTTGTGTACTGTGCAGTTTATGTAGGGGCCGTCGTAACACTGGAAATTCTGATTCCAATCAGTGGACAAGATGGGCCTAGTGCAGAGCCACTGGTGTAAAATTGAGGACCTTGGAAGGAAGGGGGTCAAGGCAGGAGATCCAGGGACAGGTCAGGCAGGGCATGCAGAAGGGGGGCTAGAATCAAGGAAAGGAAGTACTAGAGTGAAACAAAAGCTATTTTATGCCTCATAGCCTTGATTTTTCTCTTGTCATAATGCAGTAGTTTTGCAACTGGGTTCTGAAGCTAAAGGTTCTGGGAAGAACTAAGGATCCAACCCTGTGTGTATGTGGAAAAGAAGACCAGTGTTGTATGACAGCTGCCTGATACTGGCTAGGGAGATCTGCTTGTCTGCACTGCTTCCCAAATCCAGTTTTGTGGCCTCAAATTTGTGGCTTAAAATTGGCCACAGAGGGGCTATTTACATTCTAAATCACCAAATGCTTTGTATCAATGGCATGACCTCATCTGCTAGGTAGACTCTTGTTGTTGGTAGGTGCTGTCAAGTTGGATCCAAATCATAGTGACCCTATGTACAATAGAACAAAACACTACCTCACACTGTGCCATGTACACCATCTTTTTATGTTTGGGCCCATTGTTGCAGCCACTGTGTTTCTTCTCATTTTGAGTCATGCCACATCAGAAAAAGGAGGTCCCAGGGGCTTTACTCCATTCCTGTCATTAAGGTCAACTCTACTTTGAGGAGGCAACTCTTCCCCAGTCATCTCTTGAATGCCTTCCAACCTGGGGGCTCATTTTGTGGCACTACATTTGATAGTGCTTTTTTTGCTATTCATAGAGTTTTCAATGGCTAATTGTTTCAGGTGTGGGATGCCAGGTCCTTCCCCCTAGTCTGTCTTAGTCTAGAACCTCAGGTGAAACCTGTCCACCATGGGTGGCCCTGTTGGTATCTGAGATACCAGTGGCCTAGCTTTCAGCATCGCAACAACAGGCAAACCCCCATAGCAGGACAAGCTGACAGATATGTGGGGGTGGATAGCCTCCACATACCATATATATACTATCCATGTATGCCATTGACATACCAGTACATATCAAACACAAGTCCACCACAAGATAAATTTTCAGGCACCCTATCAATAAAAGATTAGTTTTAACAACAAAAAGTGACAAAACCAATGGTACATGAATTACTTATCTTCCACTGTATTATTATAATTTTTATAAGTATTTAAATTAGTAAATGGGGAAGGACCTGGCAGCCCATTCCCCCAGAAAACAACCATTGAAAATCCTGTGAATAGCAGAGAAGCACGGACAAAGTGCTGGGCATGGCACAGTGTCAAGGAGTGTTTTGTCTGTTGTACACAAGATCATTATGAGTCGGACCAGACTTGACAGCACCTAACAACAAGAGCAACAACAAGTCAGCAAAAGTGTCTGTAGTCAGTTTGTTCACATTTACATAGCAATCTTAAAAGACACTACAGCAAGAGAGCTGCCTCTAGGAATATGGAAGCTCTTTAATGTTTATGAAAAAATTAAAAAGCCTTAGTCTAGTCAAAAGTAAAAATTTAAATTTTTTTACCTCTGTATTCATGTGGGCTTTTAACTTAGTTTTTTTTCAAACCTTCATGCACATACATTTATCATTTACACATTTTCTTAATAAATTTTGATTCTGATTCTGTTGGTGCAGATGGGTCTGAGAGTCTACCTTCCTCTCAAGCTCCCAAGTGTTGCTGAAGTTTCTGGTGCATGACCCATATTTTGACTAGCAGAGATCTAGCTGTTTGTGACACTAGATAAACACAAACAAAAAGTTATATATATATATATATATACACACACACACACACACACACACACATATATATACACACATACATATATATACACACACATATATATACACACACACACACATATATATACACACATACATATATATACACACACACATATATATACACACATACATATATATGTATATATGTTTTAAAGAAACTAGTTTCTAAGAAAGTAAAGTCTACATAGCAAGAAAAATGATATGTTTTATGTTTTCATTTAGGATATTTGAATCTGTGTTCTTGTTCTTTTGGCAGAAAGTTTTTGATCTCATACAATGCAGTAAATGACTAAATGAGCTGGAAACATTAGTGATCCCAATTACACAACCCACTGACTACCCATAAGGCTGAACAATGCAAAGCATTCTGCACGCTTTGCTCATTTAACTTCATTTAAACCCTTCTTGGCATCTGGACTGCATTAATGTGATAACTCTTGTGTAGCAATTAACAAACTGTGGTGAACATGAACATGGCTGGAGCTTGTCATCCTGAATGGGAGCAGGCTCTGGGCAGCCACTTCTTTGCTCATTTTCTGGAGTTGGTCTGGTTTTGCAGATAATCTACATATTCAGAATCTTCCTTTACCAAAGGAATCAAAAGATGCACAGTGAGTTATGGCTGTACCTCTCCACTGTATCTTTTGTTTCAGAAGTCACCTGTAAAAGATGTCTCTCAAGTAATTTGTTATATTTTGTTCTCTTCGTTATTGAATCTTCAGGAAGATAACCATGTTGCACCCATACAATTATACATCCACCATTTGCAAGAAAGGTTATAAAAGCTCCCTGTCCTCCATTTTCCTGAGCCTTGTAAGCTTGGGCATATTGACAGGCAAATGGTGAGTGTGTTCTGTATAACACAGGATCCAATGCTACCAATACTGGATATTATCTCTATTCCAGTGCAGAATTGTGTGGCTGGTAGAAGGGTTAGGGAAGAGAAAAAGGCTGATTTTCCTAACTTGGAGCATAGAGGGTACATTATATAGAAGAGCCCCAGATTTTTTTTTTCCAGCACTGAGATGCAACATTGTTTTCATAACAACCAAATACCTGTTTGGAAGTCTGATTTAAAGGAACTAATTTACCATCTTCAGAAAGTGTTCATAGATTTATTTCCCATCCCTAGGAAAATAGAGGGCTTCTTTCCTTCATAAACTACCCCATGAGTGTGTGTGTGTGTGTGTGTGTGTGTGTGTGTACGCACATATATATGTATATGTACATATGTGCATATAGCAGTGATCTCCACAGATTAAAGATATAATGTTATAGAGAACCGAGTGCAAGAACACTCAAATTTTCTGGCTGAATGTGTAGGTGAGCCTAAATCACCAATGCAAGAATAATTCCCTTGTAAAGTAACTAGACCTTACACAGCAAATGGGTCAGTGCTGAGGATTCTCCAATCGAGTGTCCTTTGATTATAGCAAGTAGAAGTCTCTGTCCCAAGCTCTGTGATCTCTGCCATCCTTCATGTCTAAAAGTTTCCTGCTCACCATCTTACCAGTTTTAGTTGTTGTAGGTTAATATCATTTACTGTGTTGCTACTTTTAAAATATTGTTCTTGTCATGATAAATTATGGCTCTATGTGTATAATAAGAATTCTGAGCAAAATTTATTTTCTACAATATACATAAGGAAGCAAGCAAAATATTCCTTAAGAAAAACACACAAAAGAAAAAAGAAAGAAGATAGAAAAGAGGAAGAAAGGAAGAATGAAGTAAGGGGAAACAGAAAGTCAATATATTACATAGAATATAAAGTGAACTTTTAACACTATCAACAGAGATCTGTATTCTTAGAATTTATTGTCATATTATATACAATCACTTTAGTGATACTTTCCTGAGAAGTTCAGATTTATCATTTAGTGAGTGATCAATCCTTATATATCAGGTACCACTGCATAGTATATATTAAATATGTTCAAGTATCACACACTTGTCTGCAGCCATAGCCCTGTGGCATCTGATCCCGTCAGATCTTGGAAGTTAAGCAGTGTTGGGCCTGGTTAGTACTTGGATGGTAGACCACCTGGGAATACCAGGTACTATAGGCTTGGGGGATGGACCCAACAACCCACTCCTAAAAATCAATCTGCCATTGATAACCCTATGACCAGCAGAGAAGCACCTAACAACAACAACAACAACAACATCACACACTTATACTTCAGGTTCAGACTTGGGTGTGTGGAGAGAGAAAGAGAGGGGAGAGAGAAGAAGCAGCAGAAGAATGAGTAGGAGGAGGAAGAGAGGAAGGGAGGAAGGGAGGGAGAAAGGAAGAAAGGAAGGAAGGAAGATAGCATTGTACAGTTTGCAAAAACACAGGAGGAATCACTAAGACTGGAGAATAACACCAGTGGATTGCACCCATGTCAATATTTGGACTACAGTGGTACCTTGGTACTCAGAATGCTCAGTACTCAAATATATTAGTCCTTGACCAGTATTTTAGAGAGAATTCTGATTTGGTGCTCACCCACTTACTCACTCAGCATGCGACCACCGTGCTAAAACCTGGATGAGATGCCACACTTACCCGTGAGGCTTCCAGGTGAAACAAAGGGCAAAGTGTCACTTTGCACATGGATCTCCAGCAGTAAAGACCAGTTGTGGGGCTATGTTCGTGATCTCATGAGATTTTTATGTATATGTACACGTCATCATGGCACCCAACAAACTTTCTAGCGCTAAGAGTGAAAGAAAGAGGAGAATGGTAAGAATGGCAATTGAATTTAAAAAAGAACCTATCACTAAGTATGTCAGTGATACATGTGTGGCTGAATTAGCCCTGAGTCATGGTCCTGGAGACAATAAATGCATTCACTTTATTTCGTAGAGGAAGAAAAGAAATCCTTACTCCAACTCATCGGCACTTGACTAGCCTTCCAGAACAGACTGTGGGCGAGTGCCAAGGTACCACTGTGCCATAGTGTACTAAAGTTTGGCAAGATGTTACCATGGGGAGCAGCTGTCTTAAGTGTACAGAGATCTTTGTCATTTGCTATAGGTTTTGGATGAATTTATCTTCTATAAAAACTAAAAGTTGAATTTTTATATAAAAGGAAAATAAAAACAACCTTAACTCTTCATCAAATGCTTTATGCAGGATTTCATTCTTAAAATAACACTGGTATATAGGACAATGACAGTTTTCTAGGTTTCCTTTTGTTAGAAAAAATTAGTTATAACACATTATAGGCAATAAGCTGCCATTTATGCTATGTCTGCAGCTGGGGTTTAGCTCAGTTGGTAGAGTGCTGCTCTGCCCTCTTGGAGGCCCTGGGTTTGATCCCCAGCACTGCAAAAATGGGAGAAGGGTGTAGCAATCCACTCCCGAAACAATCAGCCATTGAAAACCCTACATAGGGTCACTATGAGTCGGATCCAACTTCACAGTACCTAACAAGAACAATAACAACATGTTATGTCTAAATAAAACAATTTCACATGTTATTGTGGATAAAAATGTAAGAAGCGAAAGCATAAGGATATAGATAAGAGCCATGCACACCAATGTTGATATCATGCATATCTTTAAGCAAAAAGGAACAGAGCAAGAGATGAGTATGATAAAGCTTTAGTTTTATCTGTCATTTTTTTCCCAAAACATAAAACTGAAACAAAAACAGTGATGTATAATCTATATTGTATTTTTCCTCAGTTAGAAATATTTCAAAATTAAACATGCTTTCAATAGACACACACAAGTATATTTGATAAATTATAGTGTCATGGTAACCTGGTTTACTCAGTCTACATAATTGAACCATTTTAATTTTTTGAAAGTTACTTTAGCTTAAAAACAAATTTCATTTCATTTCTGCTACATGAAATAATTATAGTGGAAGAGTATTTTGGCTAGAGCTATGTGGCATACCTTGGGGGTATATTTTTTGTATTACAATGGGATTAGATTAGTTAGAAGAGAATTAATTCTAAAGAAATGTGAAACTAAGGAATTTGAATCAATCCCTCATTTAGCATGCACATTAAAATTTCTAGCAGGATTGGAGGCAAATTAGAAGTTAAACAGAACAACCCAGATAATAGTCTGATTCAAGATAAAATGCAAACAATTGTGGAAAGAGAAACAAAGAGATTAGGTATAAGAAACACCACAGATCTGAAAAAAGCAATTACTATTGAGTCCTGTATTTGGATCTAAGTTTTGAGATGCTTAAGCAAAAAATCGATTTGACTGCATTGTTTTTATTTGTTGCCAAGTAGGATCAGGTTATTAAAATGTGGGTATCACCCTCAAAATTTAGCTCATTTGGGGTTCATAGTGTAGAGGCAGTGGTTCTATTATCCCACAAGACTTGTTTTCCTCTTCTTTTCTCTTCCCTAAATCACTCTGCCCCAAGGCTCTTCCTTGCTAATCTGGCAGGAAATCCAGCCCCAGCCCTTTGGGGGTTTGCTTGTAGGCTGTCAGAATTTCACAAGGCTCCATCTTCTTTGGCTGTAAAGAAAACTCAGGAGGTGCCCACATCTCCTGTAAATGGTACTGACTGGCCCCACCACCCAGATCTCCTCCCCTCTGGAATTTGAGGGTCTCTAGCTGCCCCAGCCAGCCCAGAAATGGGCCTGGCCTCTGCACCCTCCATGCTGTGGCATGGGGCCCTCAGCCACCACTTGCCACCTTGTCCTGAATGGAAGGGTGGGGGCCACTTGTTCTGCTCTCCTGATTGCTGCTGGAAATGTCCTGTCTTCCCCTGCAAAGCAGGACCACACAGCAGGGGCCTCGCTGAGTCTGAGGCTGTTTTCTGGAGTGGTCATGGGGAAGGGAAATCCTGGCAAAGCAAAGGTTAGGAGGGTGAAGGAAAGCAGAGCCACGGAAGTCACCTGTCATTCGCCCCAGTCCTAACACCGCTGGGGATTACCAGCTCTGCAGTGATCTGTGGGCAAACAAATCATAGACTTCATCATGTGGTCCAAAATGAAGGTTCATTTGAGAATAATTGAGTGACTTGATTTGAACCATGTATGTTTTTTAAAAACATGAAATCAAAATTCCTTTTCTGTCTCTAGGTAGGAAGAAAGACAGGGTAGCAGAAAGCATACTCATTAGTAACAGAAGGACAGACTAGGTCAATTTTAATTCTGAAGTGGATGCCTGAGACTATTTTACACGAAAAATGAGGATGTTCCGACTTAATAGTGGCAAAGTGATGAGGCAGCAGCTAGAAAAGTGAAGGGAGAGGAAAGGATTTAAAGAGACGATCCTGATTTTCAGCATGGGGTTGAAAATGAAGTAAAATAGAGCTGTTGTAATTTGATTTTCTTAAATATTGATACTTCTGTTTGCAATCAGAGCTCAGACAAGGCTGTCGAAGGGGAATGTATTTCTGAAAAGGATTCTTTTAAGTGGAGTTGCAGACTTCTAATAAAGTTTACTCTTACCTTGGTGGGAACTTACTCCTTTTTCCAGAAGGCAGCTAAGACAGGCTGTGTTTACTTAGAGGGGTAACTTCACATTCATCAATTTTATCAAAACTGATTTTTTGTGTAGCCATCTAAGGTCACTGAAAAATCAACATATAAGTGAAATCATTTTATGACTGGACTTGTCTGCAAAGTAAAAGTAACTGAGCATGTCTGTTTTTGTTTGTAGTAGAAGGCAGAGAACCTTCTCTACAGATGGCCAGATAGTATATGTTATAAGCTCTGTTGGTGAGGTAGTGCCTGTCGCAAGTACTAATGTTGTAGTAGCACAAAAGCAGCTGTGGACATTACTTGCAGCCTTCACATCCGTTTCTTTTCTTATTGTTTTATTTCAGAATTTCTAATTGCCTTTGGCTTTTTGTTGTTGACAGAAAAAGAACGATGCTCTCAAGTTAATCTGAAATCCACACAATGTGTCCTGTTCTGGAATTTCCATTCTTTCCCCAGAGCTGTTGCTGTGAAAGTGCTTAGTCCTCTCCACTCAGGACTGGATACTTTCCAGTATCTTGTGCACTGCTGAACTCTTACTCTGAGTGCATCCTAGACTGTCTTGGTTTAGAAAGGTAGTTCCTAAACCTTTATTCTTCCTCTACTTTATCATTTGTTTGGCTACAAAATTTCTCAACAGGATGAGGTACATTTTCCAAGTGCCTGTATGTTGAAGAGACATTTCTTTTTGCTGTAACATTTGTTTGACAGTATATCAAGTTATAGAATTCTGCGATTAAATTTTTTTTGTAACTTTGGCGCCATTGCAGCTTTTTCTCCTTGTATCAAGAAAGGTAAGTTAAAAATTCCATGTATCAGATTTCTTTCTAGGTAACCTGTTTATTTGCTTGGAATGGTTTTCTTTATAGACATCTTTAGAATTTGCTTGTTATCCTTGAAGTTTCCATTTCCGAGTCTAAGACATTTTCTATCATCTTCTCAGCACTACTTAGGCCCTTTAAACCTGAACCCACATTTCATTCTACACTTAAGGGAACATTTCTTTATTTCTGTCACAACTGCCTCCGCTCAACCACTTTTCTTTCATATATCCCTACTTGCAAAACTTGCTGGTAGCTTAGTACACGCCCCCCAAGTACTTCTTTCCACTTACAGATTTTCTCTTACACGTTTTACATTTGAATATAGTAGTTAAGACAACTGATTTGCATTGGGCTCACTCTGTTTGAATCTGAGATGTGCCACTTCCTCTGCCTTTAACCAGCAGGTGACTATTTTCTAATCTGTGACTTGGATATGTGTGCTGGGCTCAATTGTAAATATCCTGTCTGTATTAACTAAAACAACTACATGTTTACAACCATGCCTTATGCATGATCAACAATGTTACAAATTATTACTTCTCCTTTCCTAATTATGTTCTGATGTAACCATTTGATTTTGTCATTTTATCACGCCACTGAATTTTTTTAAATTGTTTAATCTTGAAGAACTTTCTCATTCCTTAATTTTTGTTTCCTTCTTGATTTTTGTTTTTATGTATAATATCTTCACAAGTATCTAAGAGTACCCTGAATCCTTGTTTAAGAGTTATTTTTAAGTTCTTACCTGATTTTGTATTATCTGTTTAGAGGCCAATTTGGTTTTTATTATTTGCCATACTGAATTTTCTTAGGCATTTTAATGATCCTTACTGGTGTGTTCATATTTAAGAATGAAGGGAAATATATGCCATATGTCTTGTTCACCATTAATAATTTCACATGTCTTGGCAAACCTGACTATGTTGGTCACTAGCATAAGTAAAAGTCCAGACTCGAATTCCAAGTAGACAGAGAACACCACCTGGAAGAAGCGGGCTTTGCTTGAGATATCAGCACTTATTTTAGAAATCACATGGTTTCTTTAGGGAAGAACCTTTGAATTTTTCTCCTTGGGAATGAGAGTTTAGCTGTGTGCTTTAACTTGGCCCAAGGAGGAAAGAATGGATACTGGCACTATTGTTCCATATTTAGGCCTTTGTTTAATAATCCTATTTTTATTTTTAAGATTTATTTTGCTTTCTCTGTTCATATGAAGCCCAGAAGCTAAAGAGCTTAGCAGAGTAGCTTGTAGAAGATTGCAGGACTATTCCTACATGGTGGAGGTTGGCATACTACGGCCGTGGGCTAGATACCAGTTTTGTGAAGAATTATTGGAACACCATATTCACAGGCTGGAGTTTAGATCAGTTAATAGAGTACTTGGGCTGGGATTTAGCTCAGTTGGTAGAGCACTGCGCTGCAGTCTCTGAGGTCCCGAGTTCAACTCCTACCACCACAAAAATGGGAGAAGGACCTGGCAATCCACTCCCAAGGCAATCCCAAAACAGTCAGCCATTGAAAACCCTATGAGGGTCGCTATGAATCATATTCTGACTCGTTGGCACCTAACAACAACAATAACAACAATAGAGTGCTTGCTCTGCCCACTCTGAAGCCCTGTGTTCGATCCTCAGCACTGCAAAAAATGGAAGAAGGACCTGGCAGCCCACTCCTGAAACAATCCCAAAACAACCAACCATTGAAAACACTTTGAATAACAGAGAAGCACTGACATAGTGCTGGGCATGGCACAGTGTCAGGGAGTGTTTTTTTCTTTTGTATGTAGGGTCAGTATGAGTCAGACCCAACTAGACAGCACTTTACAACAGCAAGCATGTAATAATACTTGTGCATAGGCTTAAATCCTAAGTATAGATAGCAGGACTTCAAAAAGAACCTAAACCCAATCCCTGAACTTGTTCAGGTTCAAGCATTTAAAAAAATTTTTTTTTAATTTCCTGATTCTAAGCTTGAACCTAAATCTAGTGAAAACTGAGTTCAGGTTCAGCTTTTAATGTCTATTCTTTTAAATTTTTTTCTCTTTTCCTTTCTTCCTTTTTAAATCATTAGCTATTTAAAATTGAAAAATAATTGAAAAATATTTATTCATCTATCTATTCTTAGGATTAAAATTTTAAACCTTAACCCAAACTCTCTAAACTTTAACATATCGAACCCACACCCAAACCTGAACCCAATTTTCCATGGATTGGAAACTGTGGTTAAATTTTGATCAATTTCAGCTCTTGGCACAAAAACTACTAGCCATCCCCTACATTCATGGCACCAAGTCTGCAGGTGTTTCTGGAGCAGCTTATGAACAACTCCGGGGAGGCTGGGTGGGCATAAATTACCTTATTCTCAAAATACTGGAATCTGTACTCTGACTGCTGATTATGATCATAGCAGTGCAGACAAGGAGGCCAGTTGCCATTGTCTTTGTTCTTCTACTCAGTTGTTTCATGCTCCTCTCCCTCCAGATGAAGTGACTTCCAGGGGATATAAAGGACAAGCCTCTTTCTCTCTCCCTTTAATTATTTCCTTTTTCCCTTTTGGGAGCCAGACACTAAAGACTAAGACATTCAAAAGCAACTGTGTGTGTAGGGAATGTCAGAAATGACCCATGCATGCCCAGGGAAAGACACAGGCTTGGAAAAGACCCAAGAAAACCCTAAGTTTGCATCTCAGGATGATCCTTCATACAGAGTCAGCCTACAAATTAAATAGACAGAAACAGTCCTGGAAATACCTCATGGCAGCTCTACTAGACAAAGATTTTAAAACAACTGCCTTAGAGATGTTCAAGGAAATGAAGGAAGATGTGAAGAAAGTCAAGAAAACCATGTACAACCAAAATGGAAGCATCAATAAAAAGGCAAAACCTAAATCAAAACCCAAAAGCAGTTCTAGAAGTAAAAAGTGCAATAACTGAGATGAAGAAAAGTCAGTAGAAGTATTCAAAGGCAAACTTGAATCAAGAGAAGAATCAGCAAACTTGAAGCTAGGACAAAAAAAATTATCAAGTCAGAGGAGGACAAAGAGAAAGATAGAATAAAAGTAAATAGAATGTAAGAGACCCATGGGATATCATCAACTGGACCAGCATATACATTACAGGGACCTCGGAAGGAGAAAGGAGAGAGGGAGAAAAAGACAGAATATTTGAAGAAATAATGACTGAAAAATCTCCAATTTGATGAAAGACATGAATATAAACATCCAAGAAGCTCAAAAACTCCAAATAAGATGAACTGAGACAGACCTAAGTAAGACATATTGTAATCAAATCTTTGAAATCTAAAAACAGAGAAAGATTCTTAAAAGCAGCAAGAGAACATGACTCATCACATACAGGGGATTATCAATATGATTATATTTGGATTTTTCACTAGAAACTCTGGAGGCTAGATGGAAGTGGACCAATATATACAAAGTGCTGAAAGGAGAAAAAGAAAGAAAGAAAAGAAAGGAAGGGAGGGAGGGAAGGAGGAAGGAAAGAAAGAAAGGGAGGAAAAAGCTGTCAACTAAGATTCCTTTAAAAGTGAAGGAGATTATTCTGGTGCTCAACTATAATCCCAGCTTCTCAGGAGGCTGAGGCAGGAGGATCACAAGTTCAAGGCCAGAGGCAGCCTGTGTAACTTAGTGAAACTCTGTCTCAAAATGAAAAATAGAAAAGGGGCTAAGGGTACAGCTCAGTGGTAGAAGACTTGCCTAGCATGTGCAAGGCCTTGGGCTGAACCCCTCAGTACAGGGGAAAAAATGTGAGGGAGCTGTTAAGGTGGTTTCAGATAAAGAAAAGCTAAACTAAGCGAGTTCATTACTACTTTACCTGTCCTGAAGGAAATGCTCAAAGACATCTTGCAGGGTGAAATGAAAAGACACCAGACAGTAGCTTCAAGTTGTATGAAGATATAAAACATCAGTCAAGGTAAATACATGGTATCATAAAAGCGTGTATTAGTGTGATAATATTTTATAACCCTACTTGTTTTCTAAGTGATTTAAAAGACTAATAGATTAAAAAAAACAATGTGTAGCCTAAATGGTAGTATTATTCTAACTTTGTTTTTTCAATTGAAAGTAAAAAGTTGGAAATAGGTATTCCACAGAAACAGTGACCAAAAGAGAGTAATCAGTATTAATGTCAGACAAAAATGGGTTTTTAGTCAAAAAAGTTTATAAGAGGCAAAGCAGGACATTACATATTTATAAAATATTTAACAGAACAAGAAGATATAATAACTATGATGATTGTTGTTGTTGTTAGGTGCCATCGAGTCGGTATCTGACTCATAGTGACCCTCATAGGGTTTTCAATGGCTGACTGTTTTGGGATTGCCTTGGGAGTGGGTTGCCAGGTCCTTTTCCCATTTTTGTGGTGCTGGGAATTGAACTCAGGACCTCAGAGACTGCAGTGCAGCACTCTACCAACTGAGCTAAATCCCAGCCCCTAACTATGATCATATACACACCTAATTAGAGGCCATCAGAATAAGTAAAAAATGATGGTATTGAAGGGGAAAATAAGTCCTATAAAAATTCATAAATATATGGATATTTAACCAAACACTCTTAGCCATCAGAGTGGCTAAGTTAACAAGTCGTGGACTTTTTGGAGATGTGGAGGAATTAGATTGCTCATACTCTGCCAGCAGGAATGTACAAGACTACAACCCATCTGGGAAGCTACTTGTTTTTTTGTTTTTTTGTTTTTTTTAAAAAAAAGCAACCTAAAGATGGAGTTACCATGTAACCTAGCTATTGGACTCATGAGGCCATTTCTCAGAGACAAAACCTTATGTTCATGCAGCAACTTATAATCACATGCAAATATAGCCTTATTGGTAATAGTCCCAAACTGGATACTACCCAAATGTTTTCCAGTGGACAAATTGTTAAAGTGAGGTACATAAATAACAGACTATTACTGAGCAATGAAAAGGAATGGACTATTACTATGTGTAAAAATTTGGATGAACCTCAAGGGAATTATGTGGCCTGGAAAAAGAAAAACCTCAAAAGGTTACATACTATCTGATTCTATGCATATTACATTTGTCAAAA